>PVIC010006848.1:0-36156 GCA_004025085.1 Thryonomys swinderianus
TTATAGTTGTAAAAACTATAGTCTTAAGTTTTTCAGGATGTGCAGGGGTACTACTGCTTCTGATAAAACTTGGAATTGTCTCTAATTCTCTTACTTTTGGATAAGGACCTGAATGTGCTGGTCAACAGAATCAAAGTACATAGTTTAAAGTATTAAGTATAGGAGAGGTTTTTGGCTTTATTTTTCAGTTTTAGGAACTTCTCATCACATGCATTCGGTGTTGCTTTCAAAAATCTACAGAAATTTAAAAATGTACAGAGATCATGGTTTCATGAATCTAAATAATGGTACAGAATTATTACCAGGTATTTCTAATGTCTTCCTTCAGACACTCAATTTGTGCATGGTAGATTTCAATTATATGTAGCATAAGGCTACTATAAACTAATTATATACCCATAAAAATTCCAACATGAAATCACAATTTTTAATGTGAAAATCAGAGGCTGAGGCTTTGTGACTGGTCTGTAATGGTATGTGAAGAAAGCATCCTTAAGCACATGTGAGAAATAATTTTATTGTATTTCCCTAGAAATGAGCATGTTAGAGAATAAGATATGCTCATTTTCAATTACTAGAAATTCACAAATTGTTTTCCAAAAGAGCTGATCTAATTATATTCCAACAAAAACGTCAGGCTCCATGTAAAAATATGAATTTCTCCACTAATACTTATTAAAATTTTACTAAACTGATATAGAAGGTCCCTCAGACTAATTTAATAATTACTATAAATATACTATATAACAATACTACAGTAATTATAAAGCATTATAATGTGAGGAATTAGAGGTTCAGTTCCTTATTGCTCTAATATTCCTGTTATACATTCTGATTTTTTTTGGGGGGTGACAGGGTCTCCCTTTGTAGTTCAGGCTGGCCCTGAGCTCTCTATGTAGCCCAGGCAAGCCTTGAACTCAGCAATCCTCCTGTCTCTGCCTCCCGAGTGCTGGGATTACAGGCTTGAGCTACCACGCATGGCACTGTGGTATGTGGTATTGATGGCTGGTGGGTGTGAGTCACTACGCCCAACACTATGTGGCTACTGGGATCAAACTCAGGACCTCGTGCTTGTGAGGCAGGTACTAGAATCACTGAGCTAAATCTCCGGCCCCCATTCTGATAATTTTTGCCCAACTAAAGGAAGTACACTAATTGTCTATAACAGCATCCATAAATAACAATTCAGAAGTAGAAAGTAAACAGTTTAGCATAACATTTAAAATTTTTTTTTTTTTGAGACAGGGTCTCGCTTTGTAGTTTAGGCTGGCTCTGAGCTCACTATGTAGCTCAGGCAAGCCTCGAATTCAGCAGTCCTCTTGTCTCTGCCTCTCGAGTGCTGGGATTACAGGCATGAGCCACCATGCCTGGCACTGTTTGTGGTTACTGGATCGAACTCAGGCGCTGGAACCATTGAGCTAAATCTCCGGCCCCTTAAAATTTTTATATAAGTAAAATAAATGTGTTCACTTTAGAAGCACTGGAAGATGCAGAATAGAGATAAATGGAAACCATCATAAAATCCACCTCCCCTACTCTGTCCTGGTCAGATAACCACGGGTTTGGTTTCTTCTTCACAAAAATGGAGTCATGAGTATATTGTGGGGTTTTTTTTCTGTCTACATTTCCAACTAAACATATAGTGTAAATATTTCTCCCATCTTTAAAACTCTTATGAACTATGGCCTGCATACTTTTCCAAGTTAACATTTATGTAATGAGTCCCTGAGTGTGACCATTTTTGTTTTCCCATTAGTATAAGTTCCTACACATGACATTCCAGGGATAAAGGCATGAATGGTGGAAAAAAAAAAAAAAAGAGGAGCCATCAAATTTGTATCTTTTTTTTTTGAGACAGGGTCTCGCTTTGTAGTTCAGGCTGGCTCTGAGCTCACTATGTAGTCCAGGCAAGCCTCGAACTCAGCAATCCTCCTGCCTCTGCCTCCTGAGTGCTGGGATTACAGGCGTGAACCACCACACCCACCTCCAAATTTGTATTTTTTTATAAAAGGCCAAATAGTAAGTATCCAAAACTATTTGAGACATATAGTTTCTATCTCAGCTACTGTAATATGAAAATAACCAAAAATAATAGATAAGAGGATCCATGCAGCTATATTTCAATAAAACTTTATTATGGACACTAAATTAGAATTGTAGGTAATTCTTACATACACAATGTTATTTTTTATTTTTTCTAGCCATTCAAAACAATTAAAAATCATTCTTAGGTTGTAGTCCGTAATACTGGTGGTGATGGTTTGTCAGAAGTCTTGATCTTGGATTCCAGCAGAGACTAGAATTGGATGAAACCTTGGGAATAAATTAGAACAGTATTTGCCTTGTAAACGTGAAAAAGTGAGGACTAGAAAGTTCAAAAAATTAAGTCAATTGTCTATCAGTAATATATAACGTGAATAATGGAGTCAGATGAAACTAGTTTTATCACTTGATGAAAAGAACACCTTCCAAACACTTAAAAAGATCTTTAAACTAGAATTTCTCTGTTATTTCTTATAACTGCATGCAAATCTACAGTTACCTCAAGAAAAACCTCAGTTAAAAAAGATACATTTAAACTAAAAAAAAAAAAAACTTTTGTAGAAATCACATTGTGCCCCAGGCAGAAATCAGAAGACATTCTTACCTTCTAAATAACATTTGAAAAGGTTTCTTTAGCAAGTACTTGATTTCTTGGAATGGAAACCAATGTTATCAAGAGTTAACCCCATATTACCAAATACCAAAGACAGCACAAGACAAATTGATATCCATTTGGAAATGAGTCCCAGAAAACTTAAAATGACTCACCACTGACCTTTATAAAGTCTGTTACAGGGATGTTTTACCACTGACTCTCTTTTTAAGATAAACCTGATTAGCAAGGGCCACTCCCAGTCCTCTTTGGAACCACCATGGAAATCCCTGTTGGAAGTCAGAAGGGTACTTTGCACTGCAGTGGAACACCCTGTGACTATCTTCATTCTATGTAGCAAAAGCAGAGATAAGAAAGACTTCAGTTTCTGTGGAAATGTAGCTTCTTCCACGACACATCTTGATGGTAAGCCATCCTTGTGCGCATGGAGCTCTCGATGCCTCCGCTTTCAATGAATTCTTTATAGGAGACATAAGCTTGTATTAGTCATCCCGATGTCCTCTGTATTTTAGAATTTTGAAATGATATAAAAGAGTAGCATATACAAAAAGAAGACTTCCTGCATTTGAGTGTCTCATGGTTTACTACTGACTAAAAATTGATTTAAACTTGTTTACTGATTGATAGTCCATTCACTTCTTTCCAGCATTCATTGAGCACTAGTCATGAACCTTGCCCTGGGCTAAGTATAAGATCGAGCTACAGAACCTCATTTCAGGAAGACGCAGAAATCACTGGTTTTATCTCTAAATGTGGTAGACAGCCACTTTAACAACCAAATTTCTATCCATAGTGCATTTGTTGTAAGGCAGAATAAGGTAACTCAAATTCATTTTTTAAAATGTTTTCTAACTGTACTCATAATCTTTTCTGTAGAACTCCCTGCATCAATACTTTGTGTCTGCACAGAGGTACAGCCTGTCAAATGAACTTTCATGGGTTATTTCATTTCACCCTGACTGTCTCTTAGGTAATCTTGAGAGTGGATGTCCTTTAACATATTTTACAGTGTAGAAAGATCAGACTTCGGGAAGTTAGGAGACGTGCTGGTGTTTACCCAGTTAGCGAGGCTACCAGTCATTTAAACAAGCAGCATGGTATAATGGAAACAATACCTAGGTTTCAGGCTCAATTGCCAGGAATCTGAATTCAGTGTTTGTATTTAAGCCCAAGACAATTTAGACACACTCCTCAGCCCTCTTGTGCTTTAGTTTTCTTCTCTGCTAAATGGGAATAATGCCCATCCCACGGAGTTGTTACGGGGATTAAATGGGATAATATTGGTTGAATATTTAGTGTGCAGTAGTGAGTCAGTTTAAAGTGACCTCAAGTGTCCTCACTTTTTCTCTTGCCTCCCATGAGAGCACAGAGATTATAGGTGTTCTATTCACGTGGCCGTGGCAATGAACTTACACATTGCAATGTGCGCATGGGATAAGATCTGATGAGTCAAAAGAGTAAGACAGCTGCAGGTTTGTGGATTTCTTAGATTCAGGGGCTGAAGTTTCTTTCTAGTGTGTGTCTGTACCTTTACTGCAATGTGCTACCCCTACTTAAGATACTTCTGTTTTTGTCCAGAGCAGCACTACCTGAAAGAACTTTCTGCTATGATAAAATGTCCTGTGTCTATACTTTCCAGTAAGATAGGAGCTAGTCACATGGGGCAACTGAACCCTTTAAAAGTGACTAGTGTGCTGAATGTTTATTTCATTTCAGTTAATTTAAATTTAAAGTTAATCAGCCACATTTGGGTAGTGATTATCTTATTGATAATCTAGCTGGAGTGAGGAAATTCAATCTCCCAGCTGGTTCTGCTGGCAATATGGTTTGATCCCATATCCCTTACGCCATCTGGCCCCTTCACGAACTCTGGCCCCTTCCAGAGTGACCAGTGCCATATACTTGTGGAATCTGGGGGGTTCTAGAGGGATATGGTGTTTTGGTTTCTGGTTTCCCCACCACAGCTCAGCACTAGAGGTTGAATTGTGTCACCTTCAAAGTTTGTATGTTGAAGTCATAATCATTAGTAGGTCAGTTCTCATTTGCAAACATGAGTCCATTCTTTTCTCTTCAGTATTACTTTAGAGAAATAAGATGTTATTTTTGGGAGAAAATGAATAAGCAAACAAACAAGCAAAATTCCCATAAGGAGTCAAGTGCTGCATGGAGGAAGAAAAATCATTTTCTTCTATTTAAAATAGATGAGGAAAATTAAGACTCCAGATATATGAGAGTGGCATGAAACTAAATTATCTGTTTTTCCAAAAGGATGATTGAGGTGTGAGTCCAGATCAAATAGCAGTAAATGACTGAGTGAATGAGATTTCATGCTGAGGAGTTCGACAATCACAGTGGCAGTGGTTTTGTAGGTTGGAATTAAATGATGCTCTTTTTTTGCATCTTAAAAATGGAAATCTGGGCTGGGGATTTAGTTCAAGTGGAACCACACCAACCTTGGATGCACAAGGGCCCAAGTTCAATTCCCAGTACCACACATAAAAAAAATCCTTGAAGGATTGAGAGAAATTTTTTCCATCATTTCACCCCCTGTTCCCAATTTCCACACTCAAACTAATTCATTTTGGCAATTTCATCTAAATAAATACCACTAGCCTTTATACAGTTTTCAAATGATAGCACTATAAATAAAATGCTTATTGAGTAATTAATAGCTACCTCTGAATTGGAGACCATCTCAAATCACAGCCAAAGAAATTAGGAGCAAACTAAGATTTCTCACTACTTTGAATGCTGGAAGGGCAGGTGTCCTGCTGATCTCACCTAGAGTTACCTATGTAGTTGTCTGCAGGTGGCAGGTGGACTCAGTTCCAATGGTAGCTGAAGCTGTTGGCTAGTGTGCCAACTTGTTGGCCTCTGTGGCTTACCTGGGATTCCTCATGGCAAACAATGCCAGAATTTATATCTAGATATTCCCCAGAGCCTCCCTCTTGTCCTCATGTGTGGGCTTTTGGAAGGCAACTGGATTCTGAGGGCAGTACAGCTAACTCAGTGTCAGGTGGGCACTGGCTGGAAGAGAGAAGTCACTAGAAATGTGGTCTGAAGTACACACTATTTCCCTTCCTGGATCCTCCTTTCTCTTCCTGCTTCTTGTCCACCATAGTGTGAGCAGCTCTTCTCTACCATGCCATCTTGCCTTGGAACTAGCAGGATTTGGACTGAAACATAAGTCAAAATCATCTTCTCCTCCTTTAAGTTGCAGGTATTGGGTATATTGTCTCAGTGACAAGAAAAATAACTGAAGTACATGACACTCTCAAACATTTCAGGAAGATCACTTTAAGAGAGAAAGAACTGAAATTAACAGTCCTTTGTAAAGTCTTGTGTTGAAACTCTTAGAGTATGAATTTTGCTGCATTCTTTCTATCAAAATTAAGTGTCACACAAATTTTTCTAGGCTGATCTCAATACTTGTGGAATGTCACATCTGGAATTTGATTTCCATAAATTTATCATCTACAAATTCACATATATATATTTGTCTGGTTATGTTTTAAAGGAGCAAAAAAGCATTTCACATTCATATGGAGGTTATTGAGAAGAATATTTAGGTCATAGGCACTGTCAATTTGTTAATTCTTACAATAATAACCAAACATATCACTTACATTTTGCCAGAATTTTAAAATGCCTTTATACAAATTTCAGAGACTGAAAAAATAAAAGTCACTAGAGTGGCCCAGATTCCAGTGACAGGGTATAGATCCTACCACTTTGTGTGAGCAGCTTTGGTGTGTGCAGAAATAAGAGGCATTATTTGGAGCCCAGACTGGAGACAACTTACCATAGACAGCACTGTGCTTGTTGCTTATTGGGTTTTCTTATTTAATCCTCCCAATAATACTATCAGAGAATTATTCTTTTTTTTTTTTTTTGAGACAGGGTCTCGCTTTGTCATTCGGGCTGGTCCTGAGCTCACTATGTAGCCCAGGCAAGCTGCTGCAAACTCAGCAATCCTCCTGCCTCTGCCTCCCAAGTGCTGGGATTACAGGAGAGACCCACCACACCTAGCATTGTGGGGTGTGGTACTGATTGCTGGTGGGTGTGAGTCACCATGCCCAATATCATATCATTGTATGTGGTTACCAGGATCGAACTCAGGACCTTGCACTTGCTAGGCAGGCAGCAGAACCACTGAGCTAAATCTCCAGCCCAAAGAAAACAACTTTTAATCTAGATTACTGTATCCTGAAGAACTATCTTTCAAAGTTGATGGGCAAATAAGATACTTCCATGACAAAGAACACCTCAGAAACTTCATAGATTCTACTCCAGTGCTCCAAAATTTCTAAACAGTATCCTAGATAAATACAATGAGGGTGACAACTCCATGAGGCCTAATAGTGTGAAATTACTGGGCAAGGCAAGACACTAAAATAAAGAATAAAAGAGCCAACAACAACAAAAATATCACATCAGGGATAAATCAGTACCTATCAGTTATAACCATTGATGTTAATGGCCTCAATGCACCAATTAAAAGAATTAGATGGACAGAATGGATTAAGAAGCAACATCAAACAATATATTGTATACAAAAACACACATAGGGCTGGGGATTTAGCTCAGTGGTTCTCGTGTCTGCCTTGCAAGCACAAAGTCCTAAATTCAATGCCTGGTACCAGTGCTGGGCATGGTGGCTCATACCTATAACCCCAGCACTTGGGAGGTGAAGCAGGAGGATTGCTGTGAGTTTGAGGCCAGCCTGGGCTACATAGTGAGCTCAGGGCCAGCCTGAACTACAAACTGAGACCATGCCTCAAAACATAAACAAACAAACAAAACTCCCAAAACCCCACCTAATTCAGAAAAAATTCCATAGATGAAAGTAAAATAATTCTCCATGTGACAGGAACAGTGGCTATCTTATTTGCAGATAAAGTTGATTGCAAACCAAAACTAATTAGACAAAGACAGTAACTATATTTTTGTAATGGGAACAATCCAAGAGGAAGAGATGACAATCATAAATATATATGCACTGAATGTTAGCACATCCAACTATTTAGAACAAATATGAGTGGACATGAAAATCCAAATAAACACTAATACAATAGTAGTGGGGAATCTCAATACCCCTCTGTGACAAATAGATCAACTGGACAAAAATAAATGAAATACTAGAACTGAACCAAACTTTTGAACAAGTGGACTTAACAGAGTCTACAGAGTATTCCAGCCCAAAAAATCAGAATATACATTCTTCTCAGCTGCACAAGAGTCATTCTCCAAAATAGATCACATGTGAATTCATAGAGCATGTTTAAGTAAATGCAAAGGAACTGATATTATCCCCTGTATATCTCCTGGAATAGGAGATCAATAACAAAAGAAATTCCAAGAACCTCACAAGCACATGGAAATTAAATAACACTCTCCTGAACAACCACTGGGTTGCAGAAGAAATTAGACAGTTTCTAATATTAAATGATAATGCCAGTACAATAGACTGGAGTCTATGGGACACAATGAAAGCAGTTCTGTGAGGGAAATTTATAGCAGTGAATGCCCATATTAGGAAAAACAGAGCTAACTCAAATAAGCAACCTAATGCTGAGACTCAAGCTCCTGGAAAAAGAAGATCAAGACAAACCCAAAGCTCATGTAAGGGAGGAAAATATAAGGGTCAGTGCAGAAATTAATGCAATGGAGATTAAGAATGATATGAAAAATCAATGAATTGTAGAGCTAGTTCTTTGAAAGAGTAAATACAATCAACAAACTTTTAGTCAACCTTATGAAAAATGAAGGAAAAGACTCAAATCCATGTAATTAAGAACAAAAAGGGTAAAATCACCACAGATCCAGAAGAAATTCAAAGGTTAATAAACACTACTTTGAGACCTTGTACTCCAATAAAATGAAAAACACAGAAAAATGGACAGATTCCTGGACACATATGAGTTATCAAAAATGAATGAAAAAGATATAAAAGTGTTAAGCACCCCCATATCAGTCAGTGAAGTTGAAAAGTTAAAAACTTACCAACAAAGAAGGGTCCTGATCCTATGGCTTCACTGCTGATTTCTGCAAGAAATTTAGGGGAAGAGCTAATGTTACTATTTCTCAAACTCTTTAATGAAACTGAAAGGGAATAAATACTCACAAATTAATTCCTGGATGCAACCATTACATTGATTCTAAAGGCAGAGATTCAACTAAAAAAGAGCAACAGGTCAATCTCCCTAATGAACATAGATGCAAAAATCCTCAATAATATACTGGCAAACATAATATAGAGGATCATCAAGAAGACCATATATCTGGACCAAGTAGGAGTCCTCCCAGGGATATGTTGATTTATGTTCAACATACATAAATCAATAAATGTAATGCACTATATTAACAGACTCAAGGACAAAAATCATATGATCACCTCAGTAGATGCAGAAAAAGTGTTCAACAGAATCTAACATCCATCCATGATTAAAACCTACAGAGAAGTGAATAGTCTTTATCTGAACTTGATAAAAGCTATTTATGAAAAACCAACAGTCATAGCATACTAAATGATCAAAAACTGAAACCTCTCAGGGTAAGATCAAGAACAAGACAAAAATGTCCACTATTACCACTCCTGTTCAATATAGTGCTGGAAGCATTAGCTACAGCAAGTAGACAAGGAAAAGAAATAAAAGGAATAAAAAGAGGAAAAAAAGAAGTTAAGCTGTTATTATCCATTGATGACATGATACTCTATGTAGGAGATTCCAAAAACTCAGCCAAAAGACAGCTAGACTTAATCACCAGATTCAGTAAAGTACCTGGATACAAGGTCAAGATGCAGAAGTCAATAGCCTTCCTATACACAAATAACAGACTTACTGAGAGTGAAATTTGGGAAACAATTCCTTTTACAATAGCATCCAAAAAATTGAAATACCTAGGAATCAGTCTAACAAAAAGGGTGAGAGACCTAACTCTAGAAACCACAGTTCTGAAAAGGAGATCAAAGAGGATATTAGAAAATAGAAAGACATCTCTTCTTCCTAGGTGGGAAGAACCAATATTGTCAGAATAGCCATATTCCTCAAACTGCTCTATAGATTCAATGCAATCCCAGTTGGAATCCTAGCAACATATTTCACAGAACTAGAGAAACTAATCCAAAAATTGATCTGGAACCAAACAGACCAAGAATAACAAAAGCACTCCTAGGTACAAAGACATGGCATCACAATCCTCAACTTGAAACTATACTACAAAGCCACTGTGATAAAACAGCATAATACTGGGATGGAGATTTAGTTCAGTGGTTCCAGGGCCTGCTTAGCAAGCACAAGGGCTGATTCGATCCCTGGCAACCACATACAATAATACCAGGTGTGGAGACTCATGCTAACCATCAGTCAGTGCCACATACCACAGTGCCAGGTGTGGTGGCTCACAACTGTAATCCCAGCACTCAGGAGGCAGAGGCAGAGGATTGCTGAGTTCAAGGCTTGCCTGGGCTATATACTGAGCTCAGGGCCAGTCTGAACTACAAAGTGAGACCCTGTCTTAAACAAAGCAAAACAAAACAAAACAACCCCAGCATAGTACTGCCAAAGAAACAGACTCTGAGCCAGCAGAATAGATTAAAGACACAGAAAAAGCTCCAGATATATTAAGCCACCTTATCTTTGACAAAGAAACCAAACACTCTCAATGGACAAAGAATGAGCTCTTTAATGAATGGTACTGGAAAAACTGGGTTTCAACCTGCCAAAGATTAAAACTAGATCTACATTTTTCACCATGCACTAAACTCAAATCAAAGTTGATTAGAGACCTAAATATTAAAACAGAAACACTAAGCCTGTTGGAAAATAGGTTAGGTAGAACTCTTGGTGACATTGGCAAGGGAAAATCTTCATGAACAAAATCTCAGTAGCACAGGAACTATCAGAAAGAATCAACAAATTGGATCTTGTCTTATTAAAAAAAACCCTCTACATAGCCTACAGAGCAAAAGGACAACCTACAATGTGGGAAAATCTTTTACCAGCTGCTCTCAAACCAAGAACTACATCTAGAATATACAAAGGACTTTAAAAAATCAGACCCACCAAATTTAAAGACCCAGTTTAAAAATGTGCATCTGAAATGAACATTTTTCAAATGAAGACGTAAAAGTAGCAAAGAAACATATGAAAAAAATGTTTAATATCACTAGTCATTCAGAAGCTGCAGGTAAAAACAACACTGAGAGTCCATCTCACTCCAGAAAGAATAGCTGCTATCAATAACAAGCACTAGCAGGCCACTATTGGTGGGAATGCAAACTGGTGCAAATACAGTGGAAATCAATGTGGTGATTCCTCAGAAAAACTCGGATTAGAGGTCCCATTTGATCCTGCTATTTCCCTGTTGGGTATATTCATGAAGGAATTAAAAGGATCATATCACAGCAACATGTGCAACCAGGTTTATAGCAGCTCATTTTGTAATAGCTAAATCTTGGAAACAGCCCGAATGCCCATCAATTGGAGACTGGATATAGAAGATGTGCATTTTTAATTTACAGTGTTTTAATATAAAGTATTACTGAGCCGTGAAGAATGATAAATTGAGACATTTCTAGCTAAAAAGATACACCTTGAGGCTATACACATACACAAAATAAATAGGATATACATGTGTATATATTGTATTGTTTCCTAGTGTGAGAAACTGAAGCTGTAAATGAGGCCCAAAATGTATGAAATGTATTGTGAAATAGGAAGAAAATGTTCAAAGGGAAAGGGGAATGGGAATGGGGTGCAAAAGGGAAAGCAAAGACGGGAAAGAAAAAAAATTGATGATAAAAAGGGAAAAATGGGGCCAGGGATTTAACTCAGTGGTTCCAGCTCCTGCCTTGCAAGCCCAAGGTCCCAGGTGTGATCCCTGGTACCAAAAAAAAAAAAAAAAGGAAAAATGGAAACAAAGCTTATACATTTGAGAGAGTGGGGGGGGGTGGTTGAAGGAGGGGAGGAGCATGGAAAAAAATAAGAATCAAGGTATATAATGTGCAATACAAATTCTCAGTGATGAAGGCGATCATAATGTATACCTAAATTATACCAATAAACTCAACAAATAAAAAGAAATAAAGATTTATAATTGTGCCTGTTAGAAAAGATGACAGACAACAAAGTCTCCTAGAGTCCTCACATTTAATATTCAAAGGTGATCTTGTGATGACCCCTTTCTCTCTTGTCTGATCTTGGTCATTTGGGCACATTTCTTTTCCAGTAGTCTCTTTGACTAGGAAAAGCGTCTGAGAGTCGAAAGGGTCCTGAGCCTCTGAAGCAGAGTGACCAGTCTCTCTCAGAGGCTGCCACTCATAGGAAAGATTGACCAGTTGCCTTTTACTTCAGTAACCATCCCCTAATGCCCTAAGTGTCCAGGGAAAAAACTCTACCGTCGCTAAACTCCAGCTTGTTTCTCCAGAAAACTGGGAAGGAGGATTGGCCTATGTGCCCCCTAGAGTGCTTTACATAGCTAACTTCTGGTGCATTTTAGAAAATTGTTTGGCACTATGTCAGAAATATTTAATGGCCTAATTTCTGCAGATTCTTTGAAGGTTAGGAAAATGTAACAACAGACATATTCTAGCACAGAAACCTGCACCCATTATAAATTGGTGTATTGGGTTTGTAAAAACACTTGAACACTTTGCAGCAGTAGGATTGTAATGTGACAGAAGTCAAAATAATATTTATTAAGAAAAATATAATTTATAATGGTTCATCTCTAATTCTAAAAGTTTAATTCCATCAGAAGGTTGGGCTTCTATCTAGTCTACTTAACAAGCTCTAAAAATGCTAAATTATACTGTTTTGTAGAGCAGGAGGGTATCTTTTTTTTTTTTTTTGAGACAGGGTCTCACTTTTGTAGTTCAGGCTGACTCTGAGCTCACTATGTAGCACAGGCAAGCCTCGAACTCAGTAATTCTCCTGTCTTTGCCTCCCAAGTGCTGGGATTACAGGCGTGAGCCACTATGCCTGGCGAGGGTATCATTTTTTTACAAGTCATTCTACAGGTAGGGATAAGGAGCTGGAGAGGCATTTTATTAGGAGCATTAAGCTTGCCTGTGCCTCGTTGAGAATGACTGAGTAATGAGAGGTTTAGAAATACGGTAAATAAGCAGGTAAAGAATTTAAATGTTGTCTCAGTGAATTAGGGAACAGCACAACTGTCATCAGAAATTTAAAAGGAGGACATATGATGAGAGGGACATGTTGGGTTGGCTTTACTTCTCGAACTAAGTAGAAGTTACTAAATTTAATAGAAAGTTGTTAGCTCAATGTAAGACATTCTCTGACAATTACAGCTCTTACTTAGGACTGAAATAGTAAAGTTTCTGGTACTAGAAATGTTCAAACAGAAGCCAAATGATCCCTTAGTGGATCTAGATGTAAAGGCCAGGGTCAGATAGTGCATAAATGAGGATGTGTAAATAATTCATGAGTTTATGGAAAAGAGTCCAGGCCTACAGGTAGTAAAAATAAATGCAAATTCAAATATCACTTAGATATCATTTTTTAAAATTTTATTACAGTCAAGAAAATAAATACTCAATGTTTTTATTTTAAAAAATTACAGTGAACATATATTAATTAAAAAATTAATGCATCATGTGTCACACTTATGTACATGCATATATCATGCCTGGAACATATCCACCTTCCTTCCTTCCTCCTTTTTCTTTCCTTTTTCTCTCTTTCTCTCTTTCTCTCTTTCTCTCTCTCTCTCTCTCTCTCTCTCTCTCTTTCTCTCTTTCTTTCTTTCTTTCTTTCTTTCTTTCTTTCTTTCTTTCTTTCTTTCTTTCTTTCTTTCTTTCTTTCTTTCTTTCTTTCTTTCTTTCTTTCTTCTTTCCTTCCTTCCTTCCTTTTCTCTCTTGCTTTCTTTCCTTCTCCTTTCCTGAAAGTACCTCTTTCTTTCTTTTATTTTTTCCTATAACTTTCTATATATGAGAGAAAGTATGCAATTCTTGTCTTTCTACATCTTGCATACATAACTTAATCTGATGTCCTCCATTTCTAAGATTTCAGTCTTTTTTTTAATAAATTTAGTTTATTGGTACATTTTAGGAATACATTATGCTTTCTTATAGGATCAATTATTAAGCAACGGCTAAAAGATCTTAGAGCTGTAAATCAGTCAAAATAGTATTTTTAAATGGATCAATTTCTTTCTCTCTCTCTTTTTTTTTTTTTGTGGTACCGGGGATCAAACAGTCAATTTCAATTCAATTTCAAACCCTCAGCACACATACTGAATAATCTCCAGCTGACTCTGGATACTGTTGGCTTGGCTTCGAGCATTGCTGGCTTTCTCCATAAGTCCTGTTATTTCAATTTCATGTTCACTTATCAATTGCTCGATCCTGTCTTGAGGTTGTTGTAGTAGTAGTTCTATTTTGTTCTGTGATTCAGTTTTCAGTGTTTCGAGTTGATCCTCTACCACTTACTGGAAATATCCTCCCTTTCAGATAAGAAATTTCTGTGTCTAATTCTCTTAGCATTTTACTAACAGCTGTGCCCAAGCTTTGGAAGGCATGGTAGACATGTTGTCCTGTTCATGTATTTCTTGCCTGAGGCTTCTTCAAAGTCAACTAGGATGGTCCGAATTTCCTGCAGGACCCCCTCATGACCCAGCATCGTCTTTCTGAGCTGCTCTATCTGTGCACTGCTGTCTTTCAGCATGTCCTCCTTAAAGCATTTGGCATTTTCGAGTTCATGAATTGAATTTTGAAGCTGATTTCTCATATCCTCCTGGGACTGACTCTCCCTTCGTCTCATGTCGGCCATGGCATCTCTCTCCATCTGCATCTCTTGAAGTTTTGCCTGCAAATCGATGACTGATTGCCTTAAGTAAAACTTCTGTTTCTCATGTAGTTCATTGCTTTCATTTAGTCTTCTCTGCAGATCTTTGACTTGATGTGAATATTCTTCCAAAACACATTCAGTGTGCTCCTTCCCCGGATAAGCAATGATTTTTCTCGGAGACTCAAGTTCCATTTCATATTTAGGAAAAAGAGGAATCTGTGTCAAAGCCCCAGTTGAAGCCGTGTTTTCAGTTACTGTACCATGAACAGATGACACAGGAAATGGGCCTGAAGGACCTCTGCTGGATGTGACGCCACCACTTGATAAAAGGTCTACGGCATTTGACTCACATGGTGTCGGTTCCATATTAACTACTTCTACGTCTCCTTAGAGATCTGAACTATAAGTGCTTCCTGGTTTGGTTCTGGTTGCTCTTGTCTTAGTTTCTGGATATTCTTGTTTTCAATTATTTCCTTAACGCATGGCGGGTGTCCCTGTGAGGAGGGCAAGCTGAGGATGGTGGGCACGTGCTGGGATGGCAGCTGTCACTGGATGCCCTCTCTCGGGTGGAGCCTTAGACCAGAAGATCGCGACGTCTTCTCCAAGCTGGACACTCCATGACTTCCTCTTCTAGGAGGCGCCGCGGGGCAGGACCGACGGCTTCCCGCGCCAGCCAGCCACGCCCCCGGCCGTGAACCCGCGGGGCGCTAGCACAGCTGGGGCAGTCAGATTTCAGTCTCGTTGATGGTAGAATTTTATACATATATGGTATATATGTGATATAGATGTGTCTGTGCTATATTTTCTTTATCCCTTCATCTCATGGACAACTAGGCTGATTCTATTTCATATGCTAGTTCTATTTTTAGAGTTTTGAGGAAGCTCCATACTGTTTTCCATAGTGGTTGTACTAATTTACATTCCCACCAGCAGTGTATAAGTGCTCCTTTTTGTCCACATTTTTTTTTTTTTTTTTTTGAGACAGGGTCTCGCTTTGTAGTTCAGGCTGGCCCTGAGCTCACTATGTAGCCCAGGCAAACCTGGAATTCAGCAATCCTCCTGTCTCTGCCTCCCAAGTGCTGGGATTATAGACGTGAACCACTGTGCCACGTGGTACTGATTGCTGGTGGGTGTGAGTCACAACACCCAGCATTGTTGTATGTGGTCACCGGGATTGAACTCAGGACCTTGCACTTGCAAGGCAGGCACTGGAACCACTGAGCTAAATCTCCAGCCCTCCACATTCTTACTAGCAAAAAAAAAAAAAAAAAAAAAAAAAAAAAAAAAAATGCTCATTTTTGACGAAGATTTAGTGAGCAATCAGTGTCAAACATGGTTGTAGAATATAAACTTGTTTAGACTTTCTATAAAGCAGTTTAACAATGTTATCTAAAGCTTTAAAAATGAGTAAGCCATACTATAGAATTACTTGAGTGTATTAAAGAATCCTTGTAATTGTCAGACATGGTTATAGTATCATAGTTAAAATAAAAAAACAAAAACTTTTTTTTTTCTTTTGAGATAGGGTCTCACTACGTAGTTCAGGCCAGCCTTGAACCCACAATGATTCTCCAGCCTCAGTTTCCCAAGTGCTGGGATTAACAGGTATTTGCCACCATAATTGCCAAACAAAAGCATTTTTAATGTTTTAGAAACTTTACTGAAGTATTTGTTGCTGAAGTAATGATGAATTTGGCTTTTTTTTTTCACTTTTTAATTAGTACATGTTTGGAGTACATAAGTGTTTACGTTTGTTGTAGTAAATTGATATAGTACCTAACATCTTAATCCCTTTTTAACTCCCTTTTCTCCCCTCCCTGTCTTTATCTGTCTCGATCTCTTTCATATTTGAGAAACATTTATTTCCCTACTAATTATTTATCTTTTATTTATATCTTGGCTTCTCATATAAGAGAAATCTTGCTTGTTTGTCTACTTTATTTCACTTAATATTATGGCCTCAAGGGGCACCCATTTTCCTATAAATGAATAGCACTCTGTTGGATATAAATACCACATTTTCCTTGCCATTTATCTCTTGATGGACATACTGGCTGCTTCCAAGATACAGCTATTATGAATTGTGCTGCTATAAATATGGATATGAAT
Organism: Thryonomys swinderianus; assembly: GCA_004025085.1. Taxonomy (NCBI): domain Eukaryota; kingdom Metazoa; phylum Chordata; class Mammalia; order Rodentia; family Thryonomyidae; genus Thryonomys; species Thryonomys swinderianus. The sequence continues at coordinate 16,576 of PVIC010006848.1, forward strand.
ATGTCACTGTAATAGATTGTGCCCAAGTCTTTTGGAAAGATATCCAGAAGAAGAATAGCTAGATAAAATGGAATTTCTAGGTTTAGTTTTTTGAGGAAACTCCATATTTATTTCTATTATCCACTGAGGACTGGATGGCCCTGCATGTGGATAGAAAGTGACTAGTTAAATATTGACTTTTGTTAAAGTTGGGAAATGGGTTCGTGGGGGATTCCCTTAAGTTTTCCTTCTATTTTTTTCTAGGTTCATACTGGTAACACAGAACAGTGATGTTTATTTTGGGAATCTGGTATATGAATATTTTGATCATTTTCAATCTTTCTCTATCTCCCTTCTTATCTTCTAGTGACATAGGAGAAATATAAGCCCCAACCTGCTAGATATCAACTGTGCTGAGTTCTTTTCCCCTGACATCAAAGAATGAATTCCAAAGGACAAATGAGGTTAACAGTAGGATATGTTTATTGGGATAGGAATAGCTCCTGAGAAACAGGAAGGGAGAATGGGTTACCACTAAGATAATTTCTCTGAGGATGTTGCAGAAGGAAAGATTACCAGGTGGGTTACAAAATCATGGGATGGGTAAAACATGGATCAAACTATAACCAAACAATAAGATATAGTTGCTTAGCTAACACTGATCTAATAGGAAAGTGAGGCACATAGCAAGGTTATAAGGATGACATCCTTAACCTTGACTTGTCTATGACTTCTGAAATGAGAGCATTTGGTGGAAGGAATGGGTCTTAATGGTGTTCTGGTGATTCTGAATTTAATTGACTAGATGCTACCAATTAGTCTAATCTCAAGTTTCCATTCATCCCTTGGAAAATAGGTAAATCTGGCTATTATGATTTTAATCTTAGACCATGTCATTTTTTTTATACAGGGTCTCGCTTTGTAATTTAGGCTGGCCCTGAGCTCACTATGTAGCCCAGGCAAGCCTTGAACTCAGCAATCCTCCTGTCTCTGCTTCCTGAGTGCTGGGATTACAGGTGTGAGCCACCACACCTGGCATTGTGGTGTGTGGTACTGACTGCTGGTGGGCATGAGTCACCACGCCCAGTATTTTATGTGGTTAAAAGGGATTGAACTCAGGACTTTGCACTTGCTAGGCAGGTGCTGGAACCACTGAGCTAAATCTCTGGCCCCCAGGGCCATGTTATCTTCAAATGCACCTCCAGGCACAATTCCCATGTCTCTACCTTTCACTGACTTGCTTGAGAGCCCAGCCCCTCTCTGATTATATATTAATTTTTATCTAATTTAGCTGCCTATATTAGTAGATTCTACTTTCTAGTTTTTAAAGATCTTTTATATTATCTATCATTTATCCTCCATTTATTTATCATATTTTAGGTTTGTCATATAAGAGAAACTTTGTGATGTCTAACTTTCTGATTCAGAAAATCCCCTCCATTTTTATGTGTGTAAAACTACAACACAAGCCCACTCCATATCATTTTATATAAATAATGTTCAACTTAAGACTATATACTAATGCAGTCTGAATAGCACACTAAGCTTATACATGGAGGTGATTTCTGAAGGTCCCCAGGAACTCTATTCTGCAGTATCCTTCACTTCCATGTCATTCCCTAGGATCCTACTGCCGTCAGGATTAAAACCAAAAACTTGTACTCACGTGCAAGAATTTTTGATCTCTGCTCACCTCAACTTTCTAGGGTCCCAGAACATGCCGTGACCCACCAAGTCGTCCTTCTCTCAGGGACTCTGCTCCTCCACCCTCCCCTCTCCTGGTCCACTCCTGCTCTTACTACAGTTCTATGGTGCTTCTTTGGGGGATGGATTTCTCCAACCCACAGTGTTTCCCTCTTATGGCCTCTGACAACACTGGATACTTCCACCTTGTATCTCTTTCTCAGTTCTATTTAGGTACCTAATTGGGTGATTATATACGTAGGTGTTCAGTGAACACATCCTTGCATCAGTGACCTCTGTCTTCCTACTCATAACTATATTTTCTAGAACATTACTCTATAGCAGGAATTCAATAAATATGGATTGAATTAATTAACTAATCAAATAATCTAAACCCAATTTGGCCATCCAAACCCCATGATTAACTGATCTCTTCCTGGGTCATATTTCTGAGTGTCAAGATGGTAGGATGGAAGGGCTCAGAAGGAGACTGGCTCCTGTTCTTTCCTCCATCTTAGACTTTTTGGTGGTAAATACTCTGCCTTTAGAACTCAGGCGAGTTCCCTTTTCCCTAGGAAAAAACCATGACTGGAACCTTTCTACACAATGGGGAAAAAATAGTGAAAAAAACCCCAAGATCCCAGGATCTTGTCAGGCAATAAGTGGTTGAGAGACTAAGGATGAGGAATAAAAATCAAGGAAGGGCACCTCAACTGCACAGGATGAATCTGGGTTTATTCCATTTGCTCAGGAATGCATATTCTAGGGATGCCTGCATTCTCCTGGCTTCTGGTCTAACGTAGTGATGTCAACTTAACTGTAATCAAGGAGAGATATTCCTGTAATTGGGTAATGAATGGGACTTTGCTGTGCTGTTATATTAGTTTAGTTTCCAAAGCATAAGAATCTACTTCCTGGCTGGCTCGCTTTCAGAATCAAGACAATGGAAATAGGAGGCAATAGAAAATGCATTGGTCTTTTCTAAATTTACAGCAGTTCCTAGTTGGTCACATAAACTTTCTGGCTCATTTTCTAAGAATCCAGCCCAGGACACTCTTTAATTTCATTTGTTTGATTGCTTCTCAAAATTAAACACTTTTTGACAGGAGCTATATTATGTCATTTTGTTCTCATCCCTTATCCCACAACACCTACTTTCAAGTAGACAACACCTAAGAAACTTGTGAGACTCAACCTTTAAGAATCTTCAACACTTTTTTGTCTTTATATTTAGCTAACTATACTATTTAATTGTGCATTTCAAGGCACCTGGGTTTTTCATTCCCTGAGTTTTATATATGTATAAATAATATATGTGCCGGTTTGCTTCTTTTTTTCTTTTGCAGTACTGGGAATTGAACTCAGGGTCTTTGTACTGCAGCTGTTTTATTTGAAGACATCTCATTCGACAAGTGCTCGGGGAGTGGATGCATCGAGCACCTACTGCTCCAGCCCCGCACTAGGGGCTCAGGTTAGGTGCTGAAGCAGGTGCCCTGCCAGCATAGAACCGCCATCCTAGGGAAGGAGACGGGCAATGCCTGGGTATAACACAGCTGACTGATTAAGAAGCTGATAGACACAAGTCAAGCAAGGTGTTGTGGCAGAAATGGATGTCAAGGAACTACTCAGAATAGGCAAAGAAGGCTTCTGACATGAGGCCATCAAGATGAAACTTATTTATTTATGTATTTATTTTTCTGTACCAGGAATGAAACTCAGAGCTTGGAGCTTGCCAGGCAGGCATGGCACCACTGAGCTACATAGTCAGCCCTAGAAGTATAATTTAGAACTGACATTTGTTTCTTCTGAAAGATTTAGAGTTTGCCCCCTGTTTCCATTTTCTAGATTCCAAAAGTGAAATAGGAAGTCACTTTCTTCATTTGGAAATTTCAAAGTTGACATAGGAGAAATAAATATTGAATTTTTTTTGTATTTTTTATTGGTACATGTTTGTAGTACATAATGTTCTTTGTGTGGAATTGGTACATGCATAATATATCTTAATGACTTTTTAAAATCCCTTTTCTCTTCCCTTTCCCTCTTCCATCTCTTCACTCCCTTCTTTTTTAAAATCCTCCAGTTCACAGCATTTTGATTCATTAAAGTATTTAAATCAAACTACTGATTAAAATCTGGTTCCTGTGCTCTGTATCTTAAGTGACAATAATTGTTGTGAGACACCTAATGTCACTTCCTGTGGAGAAGCAAGTGCTTCTCCGTCCATTAGCCATGGCTTTGTTCTTTGTCACCCCAAGTGACTGTCTCATTTTATATTAACCTTCCATACCCATTCCACACCTGAGTTCCTGCATAAGTTTGTGTATTAAGTTCTTCATGCAGCCATCAATTATTTTATTGTAACAACTGCTCTTTCTGATGGTAAGGGGTAATTACTGTTTCCAAGTTCTCTATCAGAAAAGTTCACTGGGATGATCAGAAAATAACAATTAGATTTTCTTTGCACTATTTTTATCATAGTTCCATAAAAAATTAAAGTTAGGTTGATACAAAACAGAATTTAAGAGAGGAGATGATTGTATGGATTTTAGAAAAGTGATTGAAAAGAAGAGCCACATTGAAACAGAAATGGGACCGTATCAAATTGAACTAAGAATGGCAGCAGTGACAAGGCATTCACCAAATAAAATGTCTTGCCTGGAACTGAACTCTCTGTCTGCATCTTTTCATTTAACTCCCTTGAAAAGCATGAAAGATTGAGCATTCACATTTACAGAGGAAGAAGCTGAAACTCAGGAAAATTAGCCCCTTGGTCAGATATTAAGAGAGAAGCGAGTCTCAATGCTGCTCATATGCATACCGCTTTTCCTTTCATTTGAATTCATTAAATTTTCAGTTTGTTCTCTAGTAACACTTATTGAATGCACTTATTTCTCAACACAGGAAATCACTATAAGTCATCTGCTGCTAACTTCCCAACCATGGATATTCCACAAAGAAACCCAATTTTTACTCACATTAGTGAAAATGCACACAGCAGTAACAATGATTTTAACGATGATAATGATGATGCTTGCTGGTATTTAGAACATATAGTCAAAGAACACATACAAATGTTGTCATTCATCACTTTATAATATCTATGCCATGATAGTTAAGAGGTCTTGGCTCTGCCTAGAAAACACTTTTCCTCAGTGTGACCAAAATGACAAATAAATATAGTCTTTAATATTAAAAATTATTTCAAATTAATAAAAGCTTGATTATCATAATATAAAAGGGCAAATACACAATTTTTAAGCAGGTGTATGTATAAATAATGAACTCATAAAATGACTAATCTTGAAGATAAAGAAATGCAAATTAAATCTATAACTCTACACCATATTTTCCCTGTCCAATTGACAATGATCAAAAAAAAGAGACACTACAGTGAGTGAGACTGTGGAAAATCAAGTGTGATTTATCTCTGATTTCCATGGATACATTTGTTGTAGAAAGTGATGTGAAAATGTTTTCTTAGCCCTAAAAATACAGCACCTATACTAAAAAGCATTAGGTTCTAAAATAATTTTTAATGACATATAAAATGCATACAATTAAGTGAAAAGACACATTATGAAACCATGTATTTGTAATGAAGATATTTTATCCCTCTCCTTGGGTAAGAATTCCCACTAACCCATGCTGTATTTGGAGTTGAACCCAGGCTCTCTCCTCCACAGCAGACCCCGTTGGAGTGGTGTGGGAAGCAGGCCCTGCTAGAGAAGACTCTTTTCAGGCATGGAGATCTGCACTGGGTGCTGCACCAACTAGCAGTTGCAAGATCTGTGCTATGTCAAACAGTGCTGCCCAGCTCCCAAGGAATCGGCGACCTTTTGAGTTGCTGCATTGGGGTGCCTGATTAAGAAAGTTTTTTTTATTTTATTTTATTTTTTTTATTTTTTTTTTGATTAAGAAAGTTTTAAACCTCTGGTCTGGGCTGCTGACCACTGTTCTTTTATCATGACACATGCTGTTCTGCCCTCCTGTGACATTTAGGTTTAGATACAAGTTTAACTTATTTTGCAACTCTGCAGGATGATTGACTATATGGTAGATTTATTTTTCTGAAATTTGCTTTGAAGAAAACAGTATAGGAAGTATAGGTTATCATTTAAGTATAGAGAAATTATATTTTAAACTTAAGGGAGTTAACCTAAAACAGGATAATCTATACTTATCGTTAAGACCTTACTTTGATAAGAAAATTTTCTGATACTATGCATCTTTGTAAACAATCTGAGACTATTGGTGATGTCATTGCTGACCTTCAAATCTGTATAAATATTGAGTTCTCAATAAATGAGGTGCCTGCTCAGTATTGACTGAGAGGTCCTCCTGATCCCATTTTTGTCTGTCTTGTGTTTTTCTTAATCCGCACCCCTGACTCAGGTGCTGTCCGATTTTCCCGGCTGGCTCTGGCAGAGTGGTCCCTGTGTCTTTTGTGATGGTTCTGAATAAAGCCTCCTTCACTCTGCTTTAATGAGTATTGCCCAATAATTTTTTCTTAAGTGCTCTATTTTCCCATGCAGTCTGCGGAAATGAGACTTCTGCCCCTGCCTCTTCTTGAACAAGGCCAAGAATTATACTCTGTTGCCAAGTCACTGGCAATTGATTTACTGGAACTCTCTGCTGAGTTTACATTTCTTTTTTCCAGAAATTCAACTTGCTTAGTTTACAAACACTTTTTCCTGTGTTTCCTTGAATCTCTCTAACCACAAAACATTTTCATCCTGTACGCATCTTTTTCAACAGAGACACAGAATCATATTTGGCCCACTGCTCTCTCTTCTCTGGCATTTCTCCTTGGACAATCTGAAACATAATTTCATTTCCAAGTCATTGACTCCAGCCCTGACCTGAGATATGACTCAGGTGCTAACTAAGGGTATGTCCATGTAACAATTAGAAAGCATGTTTGGAAAGAACAAAGGCTTGGAGTAAGAAATGACTAAGGTTAAATTCAAACCTGTCTTTACTTAGCTATGTAATTAATGAGAAATTATTTCAAGTCTCTGTGGATCAGTTTCCTCTCTTACAAAGGGTATAATCTTAGCAATTCTCTCATGTGAATAGTGTACAGATTAAATTAAATGGTGCATTTCAAACACTGGTATAGAGTAAATGCTCAATGGATTTAAACATTGTTGTTTTTATGGTCCAAAGTCATTTAGATTTAATGTCTCTAAAACTAATGCCAACTAATTATACTACTTCCATCCAGTGACCTAAGCTAATAACCTAGAAGTCATTCTTCCCCGGGGGAACAATGACATACAGATTCCTGGGTGCCACCTCCAGTTCCCAGGAGAAGGCCTGGAATTCTGTAGTCGAACAAGCCGCAGGCCATTCTTGGCAGAGATGACTGAGAAATTTCTGCATGCTCTTCTTTTTTCCCCCTACCCATCACCATCTCCCACCAACTGTATTTCTTGGGTCTACATCACCTTCTCCATGTGCCCCACTACTGTCTTACTTCACAGTTTTTCACAGTTACCTACTCACATAGGTACCTCCTTGGACCTTACTTAGCACTTGGCCCGGGACTGGTGCTCCTCTCTGGCTTTTACCTCTCTTCTTCCCTGGAACTGGACACAATCTCTGGACTATATACCTCATTAACAAGTACAATGGATACGTGAATATCAGGCCAGCTCCCTCCACCGCCAAGTGCGCCACTCCCCAGGATTCCAAACTGCTTGCTCAGTGCTGCTGCCGACTGGGACAACCACAGATCCAGCTCATATCCCAGGCTGCTTGACAGATATGCTGTAGCTTTGAGATCTCCTCTCTCCTCCACCGGTAGTGTATGTGCTCCCCACTTCTCCATCATCAGAAATACGCTTTACGTATACTGCAAAGAAAAATAAGGATATACAAAAGGATTACTTCTTTTTCCAGGATAAAAGGAAATACATTTATACATCTAAAATGTTAAGGTCCCATTATCTGCAGGGATATATCAGTATGTTAAGTGGTTATCTGCAGATAGTGGGATTTCACAAACTGTATTTGTTGCAGACTCTTACGGTTTGTGTCTAGGTGTTCCCCCAAATCCTAATGCAGTCTTCTCACAGGTGGCTGGATCTGAAGTGTGTGGATTACTGGGATTAATGGTGTAGTTATTAAATCAGCCCAGTGATTGGTTTGGCACTGCTCTAATCCTGGTAGCCTAGATAGATTATAAAAGGGGCAGAACAAAGTTTCCAAGGCCTCTGGTTGCTTTAGCTATCATGTAGATGCCATGAACTGTTTTTCTGTTCTGTGATATCCCTTTGCCATATGCCATTCTGCTATGGAGCAAACTGATTGTGGATGAAAACTTCAACAAACAGTGAGTTAAATAAACTTTCTCCACTTTAATTTTGGGTATCAGGATATATTTTGTGTCAGCAATGAGAAAAGCAGCTAACACACACACTTAGCTGTTTCATTGTTAAGAATAGTAAATGAATGGTAAATGAGATAAGATGACTAATTGAAAGGTCATGTGGGACTTTTTCTCTTATTTGTCCTCTGCCTTCATTTCTTCATGCTCATTTCCAGTTCAGAGCCAGGCTTTATAATTCCTCAGGAATTTTGGCAGTCATCCACTTTTTCTCACTGGCCATACTTAAGAAGATGAAGTTATGCAAGGTCAACATATTAATTTGCGTAGACCGCCATGACAGAGAACCACCTTTTGTATGGTTTAAACAATGGAAATTTATTTTCTCCTAGTTCTGTTTATTAGAAGTTCAGGATCAAGGTGCCAGAGTAAGATAGACTTTTGAGCCCTCTTTTTCCTGGCTGATAGATAACACCTTTTTTTTTTTTTTTTAAGAGTAGGAAAAATTTATCGAGAAAGAAAGCTTCTGCCTAAGAGATGGAGGGGGACCCAAAAGTCAGTGATCCAATGCCACATTTCTGGTGTGTCCTGAGGTGACCTTTCCTTCCTTCCTCCCTTCCTCCCTCCCTCCCTGTCTTCCTCCCTCCCTCCCTCCCTCTCTTCCTTCCTCCCTCCTTTCCTCCCTCCCTTCCTCCCTCTCTTTCATCTTCCCTCCCTCCCTCCCTCTCTCCCTTCTTTCCTTCCTTCCTTTCTGTGTATTTGTGCATATGCAAAATGAGTTATCACAGTTCCTATCCTCTTCTTTTTTTATATTTCCCTATCCTCCTCTCAAGGGCATTAATCCTATTGGATTAGGGCCCCACCCTCATGACCTCATTTAGCCTTGATCACCTCTCGGATGACCTCAGTTATAAAAATAGTCATACTGAGAGTTAGGGCTTCAACTTATGGATTTTAAGGGAATTCAGTCCATAAGTGTCAGTGATTCTCAAACTTCACAGTGCATCGGAGTCACCTGGAGGGCCAGTTACACTGCGGGTGGCTGGGGTCCAAGGCTGGGGGGAGGGAATATACATACACATGGATCAGACTATATGTGCCTGGAAAGAGCACAGAAGCAATGAACATTGGTTACTATTAAGGAGTGGTCAGAAAATGGCTTCTCATCATACACTCTTTTGTATTTTAAAGTATATACCCTGTGAACAAATCACTTCAAAAGCACAAAATCATATATTTATCTCCTAAATTTCTCTTCCAAGAAAGCAGGTGCATGACTTTGGTGACTAGCAGGTTGCAAAGTCACTGAGCTTGTGTATGAGGGGCGAGCTCTATGAAAAGCACGGGGCTCACAGAGTTTGGCAGCCATGAATTTAGACTACAAGCTCTTGTGAGTGTTGCCATATTTGCAAAATGCCATGTAGTGATTCTCTGCTGTGTGACCTGATCTCATGGGACCTGACGGAGGCACAAACTATTTGAAAACTGTATTTCCTTCAAAGTGGGGACTCACAGATAAAGGAAATTGACTCCCAGCTATTAGTAGCTTCTTGAGTCATGAGATGCACTATGAGCTCCCAACCATGGGTAAAACTGCCTCCTCACCACCTGTATATTTTTATAGTTTCTTGAAGTATAATTGACATACAATAAAAACCCATATTCAAAAGGTACAATTAGATGAATTTGACACACATGTGCAACATGGAACATTGCCACAATAAAGATAAACAAACATTTCTATTCCCTCCAAGTCTCCTTTTTCTCTTGTAACCCTCCCTGTGCTTCCTCCCCCTCAGACAACCACCATCTACTTTCTGTTATCATCCATTAGTTTGTATCTTCTAGAACTTTATAAACAGATTCATCTAATGGGTACAGTTATTTCCTGGTGTCTTTAACATAGCACAGAGAGTTTTGGCATTTGTCTGTATGGTGTACTGTATCTCAAGAGTGTGTTCCTTGTTGCTCAGTAGTGTTCTGTCCTGTGGTAAGCCACAGTCTGGTTATTCCATCACCTCCGAGCAACACTGGGCTCCTTCTGATGAGCCACCAGTGTTATTTTATTTCCTCACAACCATCCAGTGAAAAAGTCAGGACAGAGTTTGGTACACAGAAGCTTAAATTATTGGAATATTGGAGTTGAAATATGAATCCTTTCTTCCATTTTTCTCCCAACTGACAATTTATTCAGGGTATACTCAGCAGTTCTGTCTTTGTTAGCTACTTCTATCATAGGAAAACAGGCTTATAAGCACTCAATGTTAATCTTTTAGAAGTTAAACACAGTTATGCAAATTGAATACCACAAACTTTCATTTAGATAAGTGATATTAAAATAGTGAGAAATACTAAAAATTCACTGAGACTGCTATCATCCAGTCTTTTGTGGCTGGGGGGGGGGAAGTGTTGTAAGCAGGATGATTGCTGCTGCATATTTCTTCCCAATTCTGCATCCTGATGCTGTGCTGGAAGCCCGAAGTGAGCCTTGACATGAGTATTAGTACAATTGGAAATCGGCAAACTCTATAAATCAAAATTCAACAGATATTTTTTCATTTTCTAGACGTAACAGTAAGAAGAAGAAAATTATAACAGTTCAGCTTGAATTTTTAAATGTGCTTATAGCTGTTGTATTGTGAATAGTACAGGATTTGAGAACATTTTTACAGCTTCTGAAAACCATTACACAATTCAACAAATGAGTTGGTCCTCACTGACAAATGAGTTGCTTTAATATATATCTTTATTGTTTTATTCTCACCTTACTTGTAAGCACAAATAAAAGTGTCAAATGGTATTCATAGTGAAACTACTTGGAGTTATGGGTGTTAAACATTTACCAGCACAGCAACGCATAAGAGGTTACTGGGCCTTTGAAATTAAGTCATATGTAAAACAAAACAAAATAGAAGCAAAAACAAAACACAAACCAGAAAGCTGTAAGAATTGTTAATGTCTACAGGACCAGATTCTGTCTATACTTCACAGAAGACCAAAATTACTGAGGAAAAACAAGGCAGAGAAATTAATGCTGCTGACAAAAAATATAGGATATATTTTAAATTTAAAGCAATTTAAAAACAGGTAATACAATAAGATGATTCAAAAAGGTAGATGGTATGAATTTCCCTTTCACCAGTATTTGTTAGCCATACAGCTCCTGTCAACTGGGGAAATCTCTCTTATCCGTCTGAAGTGGATAAACAACCATGTCAGCTCTTCTCTGTATACTACACCATTTAAAGAGAAATGATACCGTTAAAGTGCTCAGAGACATTATTTTATACATTGCTATCTCCCATTTAATGTATAACAAAGTTCTATCTTCATCAGCATGATGGCTTCATAACATAATAAGGTACAGATGTAGTATCAGGTGCTCGCCTATTATGTGAATTTAATGTAGAGACACAGTAGTGGTTTCAAATAGAAATAAATCGTACCCCATGTATTTCAGTGTCCACATACCTGCTGTTGTGGTTTGCTGTTTCTTTCCTCTTAAGTTACAGAAGGTGAGTCGGTTCAAGTGAACATCAGCATACATTTACTCAACACTTACTTTGTGACTTGTGCTGTGAGAAACAAAAATAATATTTTAAAACGTGGATCATTCTTGGTGCTTCTATCACTTAGTTTAGAAGTAAGGAAATAGGAGTTTAATAAGGACCTAGATAGACAGCAGATGAAGAGTGGTCACAAGACCTCATCATTAATTAGCCTTGGAGTTGGGAGCAGCCATGTAATTTGTTTGCTCATCTTTAGCACGAGGATGACTGTTCCTGCCTTGAGTGTCTCTGGGTTGTTTGGAAGATGAGAGCTACACTGATCTGCAGGTTCCTCACCTCTCCTGCCTCAGCTTGCCCACTCTGTACCCAGTCGTGATGAATTTACATGTGCTGTGCGCTTTGCCTGGGATACATGACCAACAAAGTCCTCCCTTCCTGGCCACACCAGTCCCTTCCTGCCTCCAGCTCCCAGCTTTCTTGAGCCAGGTGGCCTCTCTCTAGAACAGTCCCCAATCAGAGCATTGCCATCACCATGGCGTGGAGGATGAGGCGGCTCACATCTCAGTCGCTGTTGTAGCTAAGTCTTTAGTAAATGCCTGGGAAATGAGTGAATGAGGAAAGCATCTCCAGCGAAATAAGGAGGCAAAACAAATGAGTATGCTAGGGCCAAGAAGACTGTTCCTTACGTCTTCTTCTTTTATCTTCACTATAAGCATGTGGCATAGGAATTATGACTCCCATTTCATAAATTTAGGGCATCAGGTGATATTGGAAACTAATGCTGGATCGATAGAATCACTCTGTCTTTGCATCTTATCATTGTGTCCCTCCCAGGCAATGACGTGTTTTAACTAACTTTCTTATTTAGTATTAGCTAAAATGTTTGATTTTTTCTTTGATAAAAATCATAACCTTTCTACCCTAGAATTTCTACTTCTGAGAGACAGCAGCTGTGAGAATGGGGAGCACTTAGAACTTTTGAGCTCTACCGTTCCAGGGTGGTGCAGGACATAACGTTCCACTCAGTGAAAGAAAATGTTGGAATCACCTCATTTGTAGAGTAAGATCTTTGAAATCAAATGGCTTATGGGAAGAAATTGTGAATTTCCCTCATACTGCTAGACATTTAAAATATCAGCTGAAAGGCTGTTAGCAAGTACCTAACAATTTCCAATGATCAATTTTTTTTAAATTGCTAGCCCTCAGAGCTCACCCCTTCAAAACAATTTTTGACAACGTTTTCTAAGCAGAGTTCTCATTAGAGTCTTGGCTGTCTTTCATGGGCACACCTCCTCCTGTTCTTTTTACCTGCCGCAGAACAGCCAGAACCGGAAGGGCGCACCTGTCCCACACCTGCTCTTTAGCTGACTAGGCAGATGGGATATGGGACCAACAGTGGATTGAGAATCAAGCCTTAGGGGGCTTGAGGTCAGTGTTTCTCATACTCTTCTCATGATAAAGCTGTACACCATGAGAAGCTTTCATTAGGGGATGTTTTAGTTTTTTTTTTTTTAATTGCAGAAGACCTCAAGGAAGTGGGAAACATGCATTTGTGTTCCTGAGGCTTAACTTCTATAGAGGGGCTCCCAACTGGTCTGCCTACCCAGGGTTTTCTGTACCTGTATCTCTGATTTGGTCACATAAGAAAAAGGGTGTGACAATTTGAGACAAGGCCCTACTAAGGAAAGACATAATTTGTTGCACAGATCAGGAAAGTTTTAAGAATAAAAAGAATAGAGACAGGAGGATTGCTGAGTTCGCGGCGGCTTGCCTGGGCGCCATAGTGAGCTCAGGGCCAGCCTGAACTACAAAGTGAGACCCTGTCTCAAAAAGCAAAAAAAAAAAAAAAAAAAAAAAAAAAAAAAAAAAAAAAAAAAAAAAAAAAAAAAAAAAAAAAAAAAAAAAAAAAAAAGAATAAAAAGAATTGCTGAAAATAATTAGAATTACAGTATATAGTTAAGTGTCCATTGAATGACAATTTTGTTGTTACTAAACTCCCAAGGTAATTCTAAAAGGTATTTCCAAAAGTAAGTTTTTTCAAAGTTAATAGTAACATATTCATATGTATAAGGCAAAACTTCACAGAAGTAAAACTTTATATTGACTCTTTGAATATAAAAATAATTCTTGGGGGCCAGAGATTTAGCTCTCTGGTTCCAGCACCTGCTTAGCAAGTGCAAGGTCCCTGTAACCATATACCACAATGCCCACCAGCAATCAGCACCACATACCACAATGCTGGGCATAGTGGCTCACGACTATAATCCTAGCATTTGGGAGGCAGAGAGAGAATTTCTGAGTGCAAAGCTTGCCTGGGCTACATAGTGAGCTCAGGGGCCAGCCTGAACTACAAAGCGAGACTCTGTCTCAAAAACAAAAAACAAAACAGAAACAAACAAATTAATAATTTTTGGTGCACAATAATATACCTTAGTATGTTTCTCACATACATTGTATCTCTCATACCACATCATGTATCTTTATTCTTTTTTTTTTTCTTTTTTGAGACAGGGTCTCGCTTTGTAGTTCAGGCTGGCCCTGAGCTCACTATGTAGCCCAGGCAAGCCTGGAACTCAGCAATCCTCCTGTCTCTGCCTCCCGAGTGCTGGGATGACAGGCGTGAGCCACCACGCATGGCACTGTGGTATATGGCATTGATTGCTGGTGGGCGTGGGTCACCACGCCCAGCATTGTATGTGGTTTCCGGGATCGAACTCAGGACCTTGCATTTGTGAGGCAGGCGCCGGAACCACTGAGCTAAATCTCCAGCCCCATGTATCTTTATTCTTGAAGATTATAGTCTTTTTATATAGGGTCTTTTAATTCATTTAATTTTACTTTAAAAAATTAAATAAAATTATCTGAGGCCACTTTCAAATTTGCATTTTATGCTTAATTACCTTGAAATTGTTAGCATCTGTTTTAAATTTAAACCAAACTTCTTTTTTTTTTTTTTGAGACAGGGTCTCGCTTTGTAGTTCAGGCTGGCTCTGAGCTCACTATATAGCCCAGGCAAGCCTTGAACTCAGCAATCCTCCTATCTCTGCCTCCCGAGTGCTGGGATTACAGGCGTGAGCCACCACGCCTGACACTGTGGTATGCGGTATTGATTGTTGGTAGGCGTGAGTCTCCACGCCCAGCATTGTATGTGGTTACCGGGGATCGAACCCAGGACCTTGCGCTTGCAAGGCAGGTGCCGGAACCACTGAGCTAACCCTCCGGCCCCTAAACTAAACATTTTAAGATCTACATAATACCTGGTAAGCTTAGGAAAAATGCTACCTGGAAAGAATTTAAAACCTAATTTTATTTACTTCTAATTAAAATGTGTAAATATTTAAATTCAGCTTTTTCTTTTCTTTTCTTTCTTTTTTTTTTTTTTTTGATACAGGGTGTCGCTTTGTAGTTCAGGCTGACCCTGAGCTCTCTATGTTGCCCAGGCCAGCCTCAAACTCAGCAATACTCCTGTCTCTGCCTCCCGAGTGCTGGGATTACAGGCTTGAGCCACTAAACCCAGTATTTGTGGTATGTGGTACTGATTGCTGGTGGGTGTGAGCCACCAAGCCCGGTTTTGTTGTATGTGGTTACTGGGGATCGAGCCAGGGACCATGAGCTTGCTAGGCAGGCTCCGGAACCACTGAGCTAAGTCTCCAGCTCTAAATCCAAATATTTTCATAGGTGTTGACTGTCAGTTTTGTATCACTGTTGGACAAATATTTTTAAAAGGAAAAAAAGTAATTTCTTCTATGACTTTTTTGATATTTAAACAAATACAATATTTTCAATGTTATTTTATTCTTTTTTTTTTTTTTTTTTTGAGACAGGGTCTCACTTTGTAGTTCAGGCTGGCCCTGAGCTCACTAATGTAGCCTAGGCAAGCCTTGAACTCAGCAATCCTCCTGCCTCTGCTTCCCAAATGCTGGGACTACAGGCATGAGCCACCATGCCAGCATTATGGTATGTGGTACTGATTGCTAGTAGGTGTGATTCACCATGCCCAGTATTGTTGTATGTGGTTACCAGGGATCGAACCAGGGATCTTGCACTTGCTAGGTAGGCGCCGGAACCACTGAACCAAATCGCCAGCCCTATTATTTTATTCTTAAGCCATGCAAATTAAAAATGAAAATTCTGTCAAATATTTTTTCATACAGTGCAAAGCACAATCCTATAAGCCATTTAAATTCTCATTGTTTATTTTCAGTTCCTTGTCTTGGTGTGCTCTGATTTCCAAATCTTCTCCTCCTCCTCCTCTTCCTCCTCCTCCTCCTCCTCCTTCTCCTTCTCCTCCTTCTTTGAGACAAATTTTACTTTGTATTTCAGGCTGGTCCTGAACTCACTACATAGCCCAGGCAAGTCTCAAACTCATAGCAATCCTCCTGCCTCTGTCTCCTGAATGCTGGGGTTATAGGCATCCATCACATCCGGAACTGTGATATGTGTTACCAGGAATAGAACTCAGGACCCTGTGCTTGGCAGGCAGATGCCGAAACCCATGAGCTGAATCTCTAGCCCTTCCAAATCTTTTTATTTGCAAGCTTTATTTTTAATAATTGCAATATAGTAAAACCTAAAAGCTGAAGTGGTGGGGTCCTCTACTTGCTGAATACCTTAAGGATCTCAGGTTAATTTTGAATAAAATGCAACCAAAATCCAGTGCCATTCTAGGATGCTTAAGCTGAGTTATGTATTTGTCTTCAAAGATTCAAATGTTTCTAATTCTAATTCATGATGGCCAACAAATAGTGAATTTACATAATGTGATCTAAGTATAGTATTTGCTTTTTCTAACATCAATATTACCATAAAATTGCATAGTTCAGTTATTTTTTTCTGTGTTTATGTAAAAATTGTGGGGTTTGACAACACAGCTTCTATTTCAATTGGTTGAACATCACAGTTTATTTGAAAATAACTGGCATTATTTGCATGGCAATCAATTTCAATTTCAAGTATATTTCTCTTCTGAACATCTACTTTTGTAAAAGCATTGTTTTTTTTCCAGAGTGCTATATATCACCAAAATTTGTAATCAAATCATGGTTGCAAAAACCAAAAGGATTTAATCCTCAATTTTGAACTGTTACCAAATTTACAGTAGCATTCAAATAACTTTAAATCTTTTACTTACACCAAGTAAAATCTTTGAAATTTTACTTTGATTCCACATATTGGATGAAAACCTTCAATGATTATTGGGGTCAACTAGATTTTTATTTCAATCACTAGGTGGCATGAATATAACATTGTCATCATTTAAGTTTTTAGTAATAGGCCAAAACATTATGTGTCATCACTTTATTAGCATATATAGATGAGGAAACTGGATTTAGAAAGAACAAAATTAAAAGAGAAAGAAGAGTTATTTGATCTAAATTAATGTTCACACTTCCAAAGAGATTGTTGTCTCAAATTGTACCTGCTCCTCTGTTGTAGTTTATTGCAATCTCTGTAATTAACCCTTACCCTTTTCTGTAGACCCTATGAGTTTTCAGCAATCTCCTTAACCGTTATCCTTTGCTGTAGGCCCTATGAGTTTTCAGAAGGGCTAAAAGTGCTCGCTTCAGCAGCACATATACTAGAAGGGCTAAAGGCCTTTTGCTTTCAAGTGGTCACAGTGACTCCATGGTGGGGCCAAATGTCAACACTTTGTGCAAGTTTCACTCTCATTGTTTTCTTTCTTTTCTAAAAAATTTGTATCTTTATTGGTACATTGTATATACACATCATATCATGATCATACTCAATATTGGGAATTTGTACCAGTATAAGGCACAATTTAATTCTCATTTTTTCCCATTCTCCTACCCACTCTAGAACCTGCCACCCCCTAAATACAAAAGTTTAGTTTTCCTTTTTTATTACCATCATATTTTTCCTTTATCCCTCATTACTCAACCTCCACCACATTTCCCTGTGAATATTTACTATTTCACAATAACTATCATACATTCTAGCACTCATTGTATTATCTCATTGTATTCTTTTGAGAAATAGGAATTCTGTATTTGAGTTCTCCCTAAGCTTGTACTTTTTTTTCCTTTGAGGCTATTGCTTTTGAAAAGGTCTACTATAAATAAAACATTGCCAAATAATGAAATAGTCATGTACATTCTACTATTTAAAGGCCATGAAAGCATTCAAACTACACAATGAGTTTCATAACAGGCTCTTTGCTATCTACCCTCTGCATGTGTTTTATGTACACCTAATCCACAATGTCCCGTGTTTTTCACCTACCCTGGTGGCTTGGCAACTTCGGGGTCTACAGACACCGCCACAAGCTCATACTCAAAGCATATGTCTAGTTGAGCACCATGGAATATTTCTTCTGCCATAATGTGAGCCCAGAAGGAGTTGTCTGTCTGTCCTTACCACATCTTAACTGAGCACACCTCATTCTGTCAGCAACAGACCTGTGTGTTTCTTGAAAAAGAGGGATTCCCTGCATTGCTCTAAAAAGAATGTAAAGAGGAGAAATGGGTTATTGCTGATGTCCCTCAGATTTTCCCATATATTAAAGTAAAACAATATTGCCCACATATATCACACAGTAGTCCATGACCAGGAAAAAAATTAAAAGGGTGAAGTGGCTGTCTTCCTAATACATTACTGCTTGTTTTAACAAAGCTACTAATAAACACACTTTCTTTTCTTTTTTTTTTTTTTTGAGACAGGGTCTCGCTTTGTAGTTTAGGCTGGCTCTGAGCTCACTATGTAGCCCAGGCAAGCCTTGAACTCAGCAATCCTCCTGTCTCTGCCTCCCGAGTGCTGGGATTACAGGCGTGAGCCACCACGCCCAGCCACACTTTCATTTTTATTTTAATTGATTTTATTGGTACATTTTATACACACATCATGATCACACCCAACATTGAGAACTTGTGCCAGTACATGACATGACTAATTCTCACTCTTTCCCATTTTCCTGCCCACCTTTCAACTTCCCACCCCTTATATACATAAGTTTTGCTTCCTTTTTTTACCATCAAATTTTTTCTTTCCCCTCTACTTCTCCTACCACCTTTTTCCTTTGAATGTTTTCTGCTTCCTAATATCTAGCATACAGACCTCATTTACATCTTCATTAGAACTCATTTACATCTTCAGTTTCTCATACCAGACAAAAAATATGGTATTTACACATCTGTGACTTATTTATTTCATTTATCAGTGTGTCCTCAAGGCACTTTCATTTAAAAAAGAGTATCTTGGACAAATTCTGCACAATAAAATGATGCTGGATATGTAGGTGTAAACCACATCTCTGAGTAAACTAGGATACAAATCACCTACTCTCAGCTGTAAGTTTTCTGAACTGTCATTAAAAGCCCCATCATATGTTTTTATTATTAAAATAAAATAATTCATTGATTTTGAGTTTGTTTAACTTATGAAATAGGATCTTTTGCAGTCCTGGGATTGAACTCAGGCCCTGTACTTCCAATGTAAGCCCAGTACCGCTTGGACTAAACCCCCATCCCTTAGAATAAGATCTTTAGGAAAGCTTTATTACAAATGTTATGATTGACCTCACTGCCCCCCCCAAATATTAACATTCCTACTAAGACTATAATGCCTTACTTAAGCAACCTCTAGCTACTTCTTCAGCTTGGTTTTGCCCACTTCTGCATCACCACACTGTGCGTACTTGTGTGCTTTTAGTTCTTCAGATATGCCAGGTCTCATCTGTCTCCAAAGCCCCTGGAGACGTCTGTCTGCGAATGTCTCTCCTCCACACTCCTAAGCTTGGCTCTGACTCTCATGGGATGGCTCTCGGCTTATCAACCTTAAAGAGTTCCTCCTGGCTGACTACCTACAAGACATCCCCTTTCGTCATTTCCTTCTCAGCCTATATTTATCTTCCTCCGAGCAATTATTGCTGTTTTATTTGTTAGTTGCCTTCTTCATTTTATCGACAACACCTATCAAAAGAATGTAAGCCCCCGCTAGAAAAGGCCTGTTTCTGCTTTTTCGCCTGCATATCCTCAGAGCTGAGAAAGGTATATGTATAAGTCACTGCACAAATATTTGTTGAATGACTGAGTAGCATATTTTGAAGTTGTTTAAGATATAACATAC
>PVIC010006848.1:36256-52981 GCA_004025085.1 Thryonomys swinderianus
TTCTAGAAAGTAGGACAGCTTTTATAGAGTGGAATATTTCTATAGGAAACTTGGTGTGGGAATGTGATGAGGGGAAGGAATAAATATGATACAGAAAGAAAATAAAAGAGCATGTATAAAGGGGGGAGGAGGGGGGAGTGGGTAGGGATATGGGTAAAAATGAGAATTAACTTGTGGCATATACTGGTACAAATTTCCTGATGTTATATGTGATTTTGAGATGTATATAAATTGTACCAACAAAGAATTCAATTTAAAAAAAGATATACACATCAAAACGTTTGCAAGCATTCAGGTCAAATTTAATATGAGATGTGATCAGAGTTTAGATTTTAAAAGTGTATTACAGTAAAAGACACGTTGCTATTCATCTCACTTCATATACACTCATCATTCTTACCACTTTCTGAAACTTATCTTTTAGGTCTTCACGCGGTATGGTAAAATAGACACTGACTGCTGCTGCTAAGTGCCATCCAATGGAAAGCAGGCTCAAAACACTGTATAGAGTGTCCTTTCCACGTGATTCACTGGATCTGACCAGGACTACTTCACCAAAGTCTAAATGGCTGCAAAATGTACACATTTAGAATTAATTCAGGACATTGAGCCAGCCATCACAGCTCAACTACAGACTCGTATGAAAGAGAACCTTCAGAACGGCTTCAGAAGGAGAAAGAATAATGGGATAAAGAGTTTTAATGGCAATATGTCTTTTACAATAATAAACTATTTTTAATTTAAATAGTTGCTGTATTTTTCAATTATACTTTATCTATGGACATGTTAATTATAACATCAAGCTCTCTAAAAATAAACATTTCCTAATGATTTCTATTGAACATTTAGCAAGTTCCCCCAAATGCACTATCTTTGTCTACAGCCACACCTCCCAGACCCTCCAGGCCTGGACCTCCACTGCCTGAGATTATGCTGTACCGAGCAGCAGCGTCCAAGCCTGCGAGGGCACAAACACTGTGGCACACAGGGCATTTAATCCTGTAAAATTATTTTCAGCTTCGTATATTTATACATCTGGCCTTGAATGGAATTACAGTTCTGAAACAGATGGTTGAACTGGCTTAGTGAAATGGAAGAGTCTGTTGTTTCCACAAGCTATCAAAGCACTGATAACTTTATTTATGTTATTTGATAAACATGTTTCATTTTCTCTCTGGATTTCTGCTGTACTAACGTCCTGGTTTCTTGACAAGTTTTCTCAAATCCTGTGATAGCTTCTGTAAAATAAAATGAATATCTCCTCATATCATGACTCTCAAAAAGATTACCCTAAGGGCAGGAGAAAGAATTTTAGAAGTTTTCACAGTGTGGAATGCTAAATGCTTGAGGACATAAGCATGCTTAAACTGATTTAAGCATTACACAATGTGTTCATGCATCAAAAAGCATGCTAGCTGATGAATGTGTACTGCATTTGTTGGTTGTATCAGTTAAAATATTTTAAAATTTTAAAAGATTATCTCCTCAATATGTCATTCAAGTATTGGTTCTAATTCATGTCATAACTGTGAGCAAATTGTTTGAGGGATATTTTGATGCTTTGAAATCACTTCAGTTATCCATTGGTAAGAAAAGCCTTTGCGAGTAAAATACTTGGTATATGATTTTGGCAAAGAAAGGCATCTCAATTGTGGCAAAGTAGGAAGAACTGTGGTGACATATGAGCAAGGTGTGTCCAGCAGCAAAGGAAACCCTGCCTCAGTTCACAGAGCACTCTCGCTTCTACAGCGGTTCTGATTTCATGGCTCCATAATAACTACAAGCCTCACACTGACAAACACTAGGTTGTAGAAAAATACTTAATGACATGAACAATCATGACACACTAATGGAAAGAGCAGATGAAAGCACACATAAAATATAATATTTCTTTACATTTCTAAAGAAAACATATTCATGCAGAATAAAAAAGATCGAAAGGTATGGAACAAAGAGATACAGATGGTCAGATATTACCTCAGAGAATCTATGAATCTTCAACAGATCAAAGAATCACATATA
Organism: Thryonomys swinderianus; assembly: GCA_004025085.1. Taxonomy (NCBI): domain Eukaryota; kingdom Metazoa; phylum Chordata; class Mammalia; order Rodentia; family Thryonomyidae; genus Thryonomys; species Thryonomys swinderianus. The sequence continues at coordinate 38,279 of PVIC010006848.1, forward strand.
TGACTATATACTAAAAAATTTTGGAAATTGTCCATGGCCCAAATACTGATTCATATATAGGACTCAGAGGAAGGAAATTGTATTGTGTACTTGGCTATAAATAGATCTTTAGGAGATTCTTAAATTTCAACTTTTTTATGGAAAAGTTAAAGTAAAAGAAAAAAATGGAATCCCTACGACACTTGAAAAATTTTAGAGGAAAATAAGCCAGCTGATAAATCATTTTACAATACTTATATGCAACTGTGGGACCTCGGGACAAAAGTCACTAAGGGACATAGTATTTATTGATGATGTTTTTGCTTTTTAGAATATCCACCAGTTTTTTACTTGTTGCTCAGAGGAAATCATACTCTGGTGGAAATGGTTTGTACTAAGTCTTTGAGAGCCTTATTGATTAGCCAGTTTGCCAATTAATTAATTTGGAGGGGAAAAATAGCACTAACTATTCAGGATTCTGAAATATTTATATTCTCAACTCAGAATTTTCTCTGACTTATGGGAAAGTCTACCAGAAAAACCAAATTATTATTGTTTAAAATAAAGTAGAATTAAAGGGTCACAATAAAAAGAAATACATTACAAATAATCAACTGAGATGGAAATGATTTGGATACAGTGTCTGTCTTTTTCAAAGACTCAACCCATGCCGGGTGTGGTGGCTCACGCCTGTAATCCCAGCACTCAGGAGGCAGAGACAGGAGGATTGCTGAGTTTGAAGCTTGCCTGGGCTCCAGATGAGCTCAGGGCCAGCCTGAACTACAAAGTGAGACCCTGTCTCAAAAAAAAAAAAAAAAAGACTCAACCCATATATTTTCAGTAGAATTTAAAATCTTGTCTAATACATTCTAGTGATAATGTTTAAGTCCCTACAGAAAAACTGACCTCTACATTAAATTTTAAAGGCATTTGCTGCTGATTCATTTGTTGATCAATGCAGTATCCAACAGCTTTTTCCCTCCACACTTTGGTTATGAATCTAGAAGGGCTTTTGGACACCGTGAAGGTTGACATAAATGATGATGTTAAGTAAGGAGTATACTTACCCTATTCTTTTTGAGATTTTGCTTCATGATTTTTGCTCTTAGCAAAATGTCACTCAAAAGATCAAGCAAACCTGACCTTGAATATAAGTGCACGTGACTGAAATTATTTTTGAACCTTTTTTATGTGTAGTTTAGCTGCTTTGACCTGAATTTTGGTGTGGGTCTTCATTTTAAAATTTCTTTTATAAGTCCTGCCAAGAGTACAATTAAGAGAAATTTCACTCTAATCTTTTTCCTCTCAGCATTCATTTCTTTTTATGCAGTGTTATCTACTTCCTTTGCCAGTGACCTTTACCTTTATGTCATTTGGATCATTATGCCACAGACTGGATGCTTTGGAAAGGTGGAAATACTGAATGCTAATGCAATTGCAATGTGTTAGCTCTATTTCACTGGCACTAGCACATAAACATTTCACTAGCAAACAAGTTAGCAACGGAAGGGCACGATTTCTGCCTGGTGGACTGTTCATCACTTATCTTTAAGAGTTGAGGAAGGGTACTGAACAAACCAAACTTCTCACAGTTTCTAAATATGTGACATTAATGTCATGTTGAGTTTATTAGCACTAACAGACTCATTAAGAAATAGATACCATGTTCTTTCTTTTAATCTCCATATGTACATCTTTAGCATCAACTGTAGTGTCTGGTAAAGGATGAGTGAAGGAGACGTTTCTCCAAAGATTTCCCACATTTCTACTTCTAGACTTTTTACAAGAATGTTTGTACAGTAAACTGTCTTGAAAGAGTGAGAAATTTTCTCATAAGAGCAAAGGAAAGTATGTTTACTGTCCCATGTAAAAAACCTGGCTTTCCCAAATCCCTTCTGATTCTGACACCAGTTATCAATGCTGTTGTATGTAATAAAGTCTTTTATCTCTGACCCAAGAATATCATGACTTGAGCCAGCTCCTATGATACTGTGTCAGGTTAACTTAATTTCAAAGTAGTTTAAGATCTCAGATCCTTTACCTTCTTGAAAGTAAGTGCTCAAAAACTGACAAACAAGAAAGTGGTTGGAGTGAATAAAAATTATTTAGAGAATTAACATTCTTCTGAATAATCGACTGTTATCCAGGAGAAAGACTTCAAGACTCCTACTGACAAGGTGCTATTTCACAATGTATTTTTTTTTAAAGTACCAGTGTGTGTTAGTCAGCTTGTATTTGTTTTAGATATCAGTGTTGACTTTAAAATGTTGGCAGCAGTATGTTTGGACTTGGCTAAACATTGAGTTGTGTGATGGGAACCAGTTATTTATTTAAGCATTACCTAGACATATAGGAACTACAGACTTTCTGCTTGCTTCTGCACTGGTGCCCCTAATGGACAAGGCTACAGTTTTGGTACATGGAGTTGAAATTGTATTTTATTTTTCTAAAAATAGAAAACTATCTTCAGAACAGTGTTTTCTTTTGAAATACAAAACACTTACTCTGATGTTATTTTTTTCTACCTGCTCCAGAGGTGGATTTTGTTTTCTCTGTGCTTAAACCGGAGCCTGGGAACCTTCCAGGCCGAGGAAGCAGAGCCGTCTTTCTGTGTAGCCGTTGGCCAGGCTGCCCGCTCTCCCTCCCCACCATTCATCATGAGGCTGAGCGTCTGCAGAAGCTGGTGCCAGGCAACTGCGGATCCAGAGAGAAACATGTTTTCCAAAGGTGAACACGTGATTTAAGGCCACTCGGCATTTGCAGTTACCTCAGGAACCGCGCGGTGTGTCAGGTGGGGGAAAGCACTAGGATCCAGGGGAAACAGATTTGTTTTTAGTCCTGCCACTCTTTTCTGTGGTCTTGGCCACACTAATGGCTTTCCCAAGTTTTAGTTCCCCTAACAATAAAGTGGTAGTAATAGTACCTTCTCTATTTTTATCTTAATATTGTTCTGAGTGTCCAGTGAGATAGCTCAATTCTGGTCTCTTACTGTATCAATTATATAGTTCTTTTCTCCGTTTTTTGGTTACAAATCTAGAATATCTTTGGAGACCTCAGAAGTAACTATTAAGACACATAATCAAAAGGCATAAGTTTGGATGCTCAATGGGAGGAGAGTTGTAAGACATTAATTTTTTGTTTTTATATTACATAAGAATATAATATTAAGGAAAGTTTCCCTGGAAATATGAAATAAAATTTATAAATACATATTCATAGAGATAAGAATTCATAAAGTCATACTTAAAAAGTGACAGAAGTGTCGGGCATGGTGGCTCACACCTATCATCCCAGCATTTGGGAGGCAGAGGCAGGAGGATTGCTGTGAGTTCCAGGCTTTCCTGGGCTACATAGTGAGCTCAGGGCCAGGCTGAACACAAAGCAAGACCTTATCTAAAAAAAAAAAAGAAGTGACATCAGTAGTAAATATTTTCTAATAACAAATGACAATATAAAGAAATTTTCATTTGGACCGGAGATTTACCTCAGTGGTTCTGGTGCCTGCCTCGCAAGCGCAAGGTCCTGAATTCGATCCCTGGTAACCACATACCACAGTGCTGGGTGTGGTGGCTCACACCTGTCATCCCAGCACTCGGGAGGCAGAGACAGGAGGATTGCTGAGTTCAAGGCTTGCCTGGGCTACATAGTGAGCTCAGGGCCAGCCTCAACTACAAAGAGAGACCCTGTCTCAAAAAAAAAAAAAAAGAAAAGAAATTTTCATTTCCTTTTGATTTTAGCCATCATCCTTAAGTATAATATATTTGTCCTAGTACTAAAATTTTCATGATGCTGAGGAAAGGAAAAGTATGAAAAACACCAGAGGAATATTTTTAAGTGTCAGTTCAAATGTCATCTTTAAAATGGTCATGAATGGTCACTGCTCTTTTATACTACTGCCTTAATAAACTCTAATCACTAGTTTCGTGTTCTATAAGATAATCCTTTTCATAATGAGCTTATGGGTTGGCTATAAGATAAAGTGGTGAATTATTTACGTAAAGATACATTATCTCAAATTATGGCTCATTTGTAACTTGCTGTTGATACAGAAGTAAAGCTGCCATATGTGTTTCAGCATGAAAGACATGATAACTCCTTACACTATTCAATACATGACAATATCTTCATGATGAATTTTAATTCTACTTCAAACATATATTATATATGTTATACACAGGACCTGAACTTATTACCTGATTGATCACCCATGTGAATTTTCAAAATAGTCTAAATATTCTAGCTGCTTATTGTAAAAGAGCAACAAATATTTGAACAGACACAAATGGAGGGTGTCCTCATTGGCAGTCATGAGTCTAGCTGAAAAAAGGAGTCATCTGTGGAGACCAGAAAAGTATGTTTTCTCAACATGATGCCTGTTAAATAAGCACATCAATATTGCTAAAAGGATATGAGGCTAACCAAACAGAGCAGTACCCATCTCTTCAAATAAACTTATAGAATCTACATTTTGGATATACAAATTCATTTCAGTTCAGTTTTATTTATTTAACATGAGTATGGAATATCGTTGTTTTTTGTTCCATACATGTAAAACCATTGTTTTTAGAATGAGAAAATCAAAACATACACAAAGGCAGAAAACTCGTACAACAAACTCCATGCACCCACCAGGCAGCTTCAACAAATGTTAACATAGCCAAATTTGTGTCACCCATGTTTCTTATCACTTCTTTCCAAACTATTTCACTGTGTATTCTGAAAGATATATATATAAGAGGCCTATAGTTTCAGTGTTAGATGAGATTGACAGGATATAGGCAGAACAAGAAATGTTCACTGGGATTGAGCAATTATGTTTACAAATATTTGCAGGTTTAAATATTTATTTTGAAACAGAAACATCCTTGTATTCCTTGTTGCCTCTACAATTTCAAGGCATGTTGCAGGCAGGAAGCTCTGATAGTCCCCAGCAGATAGAGGACACTCCACTTTCCTCTGGTTCTGTTTTGTCTCCAGCTCCAGATACTCCTTCAACACTGTGTCATCTACTTTGCCTTTCCCTGGCCCCATAATCCTGTGACATACAGAGGAAAAAGGAACAGGGGAGAGTCAGTCTCCCATGAATAGTGGACTTTAGTAGTCTGGCTCTTCACAGCATATCAATTACTACGTTCAAACATCACCATAACACTGGATGGAGGTAGGACTGCTCCTGTTTTATAATGAGCAAGAGGAAGATCAGAGGTAAGAAAATTAATGAGAACATGCAAGAAATGAAGCTTGGGCCCAAGGGTCCTCCAGAAAGCCTTAGCTGTTTCATATTTCTGGGCTGCCTCTGGGTGATTTGTAGTTCAGGCTGGCCCTGAGCTCACTATATAGCCCAGGCAAGCCTCGAACTCAGCAGTCCTCCTGCCTCGGCCTCCTGAGTGCTGGGATTACAGGTGTCATGCTGATTGCTGGTGGGTGTGAGTCACCACAGCCAGTATTTGTTGTATGTGGTTACTGAGGATAGAACCAGGGGCCTTGTGCTTGCTAGGCAGGCGCCAGAACCACTGAGCTAAACCTCCAGCCCAAAAGCATCTTTTTTAAGTTCTAAAAAATTGTTTGATATAAAGAATTAAGAAGGGAAGGCAGCAGCAACCAGCTTGCAAGGAAGTATCTAGGAAGGACAGCAGAACAGTTGACAGCTGACCTCTGCTCCCTTCTCATATCTTCTAAGTGGGAGATGAGACCCTTTGCCTTTCTCTGGAGAGACTGGCTTCCTTAGGACTGTCTCCATGGGAACAGCAGACATGGAGTCAGTGTTTTCATCTCTGGCTCCCGTGAAAAGGGGTTTTATGGCCTATGTCCAGGGATAACATTCAGGCAGTCAAAGGGCTCAGATGAAAAGAAAATTTCTCGTTTTAATTTCCAAAGCCTCTAACATTTTCTTCAACTATTAATTTAGGTTCCAAACCAAAATAATTAGTAACAGTTCCTATGAATATGTTAGCAAGGGAAATTAAAAATTTTTTCTGTCATAATCACAGTTGTATATATTTTGAAAATATCCCTTATGCTCATCACAACTGCAAAATATGGTAGGCACTAAACTTGCAGGTGGGTCTTATCATTTACTGTATATATCAAGACATTTTATTATGAAGTCCTAAAAACCACTACAAACTATTTCTGTGTAGTTATTATTCTTTTTGCAAGTGTAACTTTTAATTGCATTCTTTATTAGTACATTTTATATACAGCTCATAATCACACTCAACACTGGGGAATTTGTGCCAGTATATGACACGAGTTAATTCTCCTTTTTAACCCATATCTCTATCCACCCCACAATCTCTACCCCTTACATACATGTTCTTTCTTTTTCTTTCCAAATCTTATTTATTTTTCCCCTCATTACTTTCCCCTACCACATTCCCTTTGAATATTTCCTTTTCACAAAATCTATCATACATTCTACAACTCATTTACATCTACAGGTTTTCATACCAGAGAAAAGATACAGTATTTACATATCTGGGATCTATTTATTTCACTTATTAGTGCATCCTCAAGGTGTATCCATTTGCACATAAATGAATGAAACTTGTCATTCTGCAATTGTAATTTTATGTATTTTTACATATTTTATGTAATTTTACATATTTTATGTAATTTTATGTATTTTACTTTCTGCATATAAAAATATTACTCTGAGAAGAGGTATAGGAATCACTTGATCGCCACAAGGGCCCATACTTCAAATGGGTTTTAAAAATTTGCTCTAAAGAGACACTCATTGAAAATATTAAATTATTCCTTGGGGTCAATATTTTCCAAATATTCCTTTTCAGGAAGACAGGAGATGAATCAATAATTCTTTAATTTCTTCTTTGATCTCTCATGCCTGTTTGGTCTGATAAACAATGAAAGGCACATAATGGTTTGGATTGAGAAGTCCCAGTGGCTCACTGTGCAAAGGTGGGATGATGAGGGCTCTAACTTCTTCTGCCGATTCATCTAATGACCAGTTCATACTTTGACAGTGCTCCTGGGCAGGAGTATATCACAGCGTGGGCTTAGTTGAAGGGAATAGGTTGTGGGGGCAAGAACCTGGGGACTAGATCTTGTCTACATCTTCTGCTTTTCCTCTCTGCCTCTTTTGTTTTTTGAGCTTTCTCACTGCCATGAAGTGGAGCTTTCCTCCACCACGCCCTCTGCCTTGACATTTCTGTCTCCCACAGCGCAGAAACAACAGAGCCAGTGACCATGGACTGAAGCCTCTGAATGTGAGCCTGAAGAAAACATTCCTCTTTGAATTGTCTTCCTTGGGTATTTTGTCACAGGGTCAACAGGTTAATACCCAGCATGTGTGCCAAAGCACACAGAGAAACTCTGTCCCTTTGTATTTCTGGAGTAACAAGCAGTCTGCCAAAACCACACTGGATTTGGTTCACGTGATGCTTCCTACAAGGAGAGAGGGTTTAAGATGGAGAGTCAAGTGGCAAGGCGGGGAGAGCTAATGAGGATAAGATCTTTCCTTGAATAGGGCATTCTGCGTTGAGTATGAAAACAACATTTGTCTTTAGGTAAGAAACCATGCCCCGAATAACCTTTCTGCGTCCTCTCAACCACAGCTAATCAAATTGTGCATGAAGTAATTTCATAATTTTATTTCCAACTGAGAAGCAGTAAATTATATATTAAGTCCGTCCACATAAGGGAATGTATTTGTGGTAGTAACATCTGCTAATATATGCTTATTCACAGAAAACCATTATATTATAATTCTTAATCCAAGGACAGAAATGAAAGGGCTCAGGTTTTGATTAATATTGTTTATTTCCATATAACCAGAAGAGTTCAGAACTGGTGTAGAATTAGTTGACTAAAACACTCCCAATATGCTAGTCTGTTATTTTGCTGTTATTTGTTCTTATCTGTATCCACACTGCAAGATTTCCTTAAGAAGTTAGATTAAGGGCAGTATGTGGAACATATTTCTGTGGAGCACAGAAATAGTAGAAACAGTGTTTGCTATAAGTTGCTCCTTTTATACCTTTTATTTTTACAGTGTTGAACTCTGTGGTTCATGAAGCAGATCATCTTTTTCATGTTTCTAAGCATTTTCTCTGACTTACTTTTCTGTCTGTAATGCTCTTCCTGTGAAGTTATCAGTTTCTTCCAAAACTTTGCTTGACCCCACTTCTCATTCTAGGTTGGGGTGACTCCTTTCTGAGCTGTTAAAGTGCTCTGACCTTCTTCAAGGATTATAAAATGCTCCCAAGTCCCCTACATAATTCTTCCCACCCTCCACTGAATCTCATATTCTACCTACATTGTGAGTATGTTGAGATTGGAATTATGCCTTTGGGGTAAAGGCAAATAGTAGATTCTCAAAATTTTCTGCCTAATTATTGAATAAAAATGAATGAAAGCCTGGTGTGGTGGCTCACACCTGTCATCCCAGCACTCGGGAGGCAGAGGCAGGAGGATTGCTGAGTTTGAGGCTTTCCTGGGCTACATAGTGAGCTCAGGGCCAGCCTGAACTACAAAGTGAGACCCTGTCTCAAAAAACAAAAGAAAGAAAAAAGAATGAAAGCAACAAATAAGAGGCCAGTGAGATCTCTCAGGCAGCATGAAGATTGAAGGTATGTAAGGAAGGGTGAGGAGGCCACTTGTCTCCAGACAATATCACTTCTAAGATGTTGACAGAAGTGTGTGTGTGTGTGTGTGTGTGAGTGTATGTCTTTGCATGTGAGTAGAAGCAATATAGAGGACGTAAGCTTAAGTTGGTGTATAAACACTCAGTGGAGGCAGTCTGAATTTTTATCTGCTGTTTTGTGATGTATAAATGTTACAGATTTCTAGGTCAGGAAAATCATTCCATTCTGCCTCTCACATAACTGCAGAAGATACAACGCTGGTCATTTTTTTTTTTTTTTTTGCGAGTTCAGAGTTTAAGGTGACAGAACCTGTAAGAGTCCCCATCATCTACTCTGTCTGCCGTGGTTCACTGGGTTTTCAAGGCATGGTACAGGTGATGTGCCCTGGCTGTACCAGAGACACCTCACCTGCCACACAAAGCGAGGCTTTGGGGAGCCGTTTTAGCTCCAGGCCATAACAGTGTCTCTCGGAAGTAACAGGAAGTTTTATTCCTTTCCTCTCCCAATCTTCCCAGTCTACTGAAGACCCCGAATTTCCCCGAGGTCCCAGCCACTGTTTGGCTTTGCAGCCTGGAGACATTCCAAGAACAGTGTCTTGGCGCTGCCTCAGTGTCCTTCGTCCTGTTCACAACCCCAGGAAAAACATGTTTCTCACTCAGAAACAAGCTGCAGGTTTCTGGTGAAGCTTGACATATTTTCCCAAGGTAAGAAAATAAAGTTACGTTTTAATTTTAAATGATTTTTTCATGTGCGTTCTAGTGGCAAGATCCTGCTATAGTTACGTTTATTGTATAGAGAAATTTAAGTCTGTTCCTAAACAGAGTATTTTCCAAAATACAAAGCAGGCCTGCTGCTGAACTAAATCTCAAGAAGAGACTCCACTTGTTAGAATAAAGCTCCAAACAAATTTTTTTTTTTTTTTTTTTTTTTTTGCTTTTTGAGACAGGGTCTCGCTTTGTAGTTCAGGCTGGCCCTGAGCTCACTATGGTGCCCAGGCAAGCCTCGAGCTCAGCAATCCTCCTGTCTCTGCCTCCCAAGTGCTGGGATTACAGGCGTGAGCCACCACATCCGGCATTGTGGTATGCAGTGTTGATTGTTGGTGGACGTGTCTCCATGCCCAGCATTATATGTGGTTACTGGGGATTGAACTCAGGACCTTGTGCTTGTGAGGCAGGCGCCAGAACCACTGCGCTAACCCTCCGGCCCCCAAACAAATATTTATAAAACCTGGTTACAACTTGTTTTTCAACTTGTATAATTTTGGTATCATTACTCACCATAGTATCATCATTCAAGACTTAATGTTAATGTTTTTTTCCAAATATTTTACTTTGGGAGCACAAATGTACTCTGCCAAAAGCTATGTTGGACAACAGTGGTAGTAACTATATCATCACTGAAACTTGGTTTTATTTTGGAAACAGTAGGAAATTCACAACGGCCATCTGGGGAAGAAAAACATTTTAGTGATTTAATCTCAGAAGGTTTATGTCCTCTTACAAATCATAGTAACTAGGTCCCCTTGTAACCAACACTACTAAATAATCTGCACCCATTATATCAGAGGAACTTCGTTTAAAAATAAATACGAGAACATGAGCAACTAATATTTGATGGAAAAAATGCTCGTGCTGTGATACTCACCCACTTCGTTTCAGTGGCCATTAAGGACAGTTCATCTGTGATGTCACGGCTTCAGAGGATTTGTGATTCAACAGCAGTAGGGACAGTGGGGTTGCTTTGCTTCTGCACAGACTACAGCTTAATTCTGGAAGATGCTGTCAGTGTCAGGAAAGGCAAGAGTCCGGAAAGTCGCAGAGATAAGATTTCCTGGGTGTTCAGAGGAGGAGATAGCCTCTTCAGGACTTGGTTGCAGAGCAGGTTGAGGCCTAACGAGGAGGGGAGGCCAAGGGCAGGAAGCATTCCCATGGGCTGTGGACTGCTCTCCCTGACAGAATCTAGTGAGGAGTCTTTATGGGTTAGAGTTTATTTATTTAAAAAAAAAATTTTCTTGAGACAGGGCCTTGCTTTGTAGTTCAGGCTGGCCCTGAGTTCACTATGTAGCCCAGGCAAGCCTCGAACTCAGCAATTCTCCTGCCTCTGCCTCTTGAGTGCTGGGATTACAGGCTTGAGCCTCCAAGCCTGGCATTTGTGGTACATGCTACTGATTGCCAGTGGGTGGGAGCCACCATGCCTGGTGCTACTGTATGTGGTTACTGGGGATTGAACCAGGGACCTTGCACTTGCTAGGCAGGAGCTGGAACTACTGAGCTAAATCTCCAGCCGTACTTATTTAAAAATTTTAAGGTTCTATAAGATTTATTAGGAAAAAGCTTCCCTTAACATTACAGCATCCAGCCACATAATTCCCACCCCTAGAGGCCAGCAGTACTAACAGTGGCCTGTGTACCTTCCAGAGCTGGTTTATGCACATTCAAGCAATCAGACACTTGTATGTATAGGCCCCTCTCTTTCTAATATCTGAGAAATTGAGCATGTCTGTAGGCTATGAAAATTACTTTAACTTACTGTTTCACAAGAATCCCTTGCCAATTAGTGAGTCCTGTGAATGTCTTCTGACTCTAATGTTTTTAAGTGTATACAATAAAATCAGGATTGAAAGGAAATCAGTTATTGTGTAATATAGTTATCAAAATACTTTTACTTAGAAAACATACTTATCAATAAATTAGATAACATGATCTAGGAGATCTAAGGACTATAGTAATCTGTAGTTACAGATAAGTGTAAATGTTATTTCACAGTTTCTGAAACAATTATCATATAAAATGTGTGTGATTTTTACTGGTAACAAAGGCGCTGCTGAAACTATTGTGTTTTCTTGCCTGCTTCATAATTCAAGGAAATAATAAATCTCACTTAGACGTAAGAAACCCTACTTTATACACATAACATTTTCTAAACACACAAACATATTTGTAAGGGAAATGTTCAGAAATATTTGGAATTAACAACTATAAATGTTTATTGCATGTAACGCATACTAATATATTAAGACATTATGTATTTTTGAATATATATGGCTAGATTGACAGAAATATATAGTATTCCAGCATTGAATAGGATATATTATCAAGTATTTTAATCTTTACCCCTCTGAGGAGTGAAAAATTAGTATTTAGTGTAGGTTTAGTTTGCATTTATCTCATTACATGCAAACTTGAGCATCTTTCCATATATTTCAGAGCCATTTTCTGTTGTGCGTGTTCGTGCTTTTCGCTCTCTGTCCCGCTGCTCTCTTAGCAGGTTCGTTGTGCCGATGCGGAGGGAGTGGACCGCTGAGACCACAGTGCACACAGCACCCCCTGGAGCTGGCAACGTGGACGTCCTGGCGGCCCTGCCCTGCAAGGCTTAAATTGTTATGCTTTCCTATCAGACTTCTGTTTCTTTGAATAATCTGTGACTAAAACGAAGTCACAAATCGTAAGTGTACTAGTCTTCTTCAGGTCGCAATATTGTTGAAGAAAAAGTCTAAGAGAATTCACAGCAAATAATTCACTTTGGTTTGATCTGGCAGGAAAGTGACGTGGAAAAGGTATGAAAAAATCTGCACTCTGTTTTTTTTTCTCTGCTTATGTATGTATAATCTGTATGCAACAAATAAGATAACTGAAAAATAAGTATTAATTATGATGAAATAATAAATTTACATGGTAAAAATAATAGAGGAATATAGAAAGAATGTAATACATACAAGAATCCCCTTTCCTCAGCATAAGAATTAAAAACAAAATTATTGGGCACTCTGACTATAATGTGGCTTGAAATACTATTTCCTCTAGGAAGAGTGAGAGCTCCTTAGAGAGATGACTAATTATAGGTACAGGACAGGAAGTATATAAAGTGATTTGGCCACCTCTTGCTATATTAGGTGGCAAAGCAGTAACCACAGGTGACTAGGGCCAACGGGAAATGACTCAAAAACCAGCTTGAACTAACTCAGGGTCTCACTGACCAATATAGAGCAACTTCAGCACCAATAAGTACAATGGCCTAAAATGCATTACAAACTCATGAAGTTTATAATAATATTGAACAACATGCAAATGAATTGGTCATACAAGGAAGATGATGGGGAATGAACTCATTATTTTGGAAACTGATAAATCAACAGAAAGCATCCAACACTTAACTTTTTTATTTGGATTGTTTTGGTGTTTCCAAATAAAAGAAGAGAAAGTTCTCTTAATAAAAGTAGTCTGAATAAGGAATTAATGAATTCCTGTATATAGGATAGTTCATGAACAGCCTTACTGAAAATAAGTAGACTATGCCTCCTAATCCAGGCTAATTGGAGTTCTGTATGCCTCACATATCTGTATGTAGCATTCTTTTTCTCTACTTGGAAAGTTTTATGCCATTACTTTTGTGAATAGTTTTTTCTTTAATGTCATTGTGCTATCTCCTACTTTTTCACTGACACTGATAAATCTTGTGCTATTCCTCTTTGTATCATCTAGTTGCTGTTGTATTAAAAATTTTTTTTTAGACAGGGTTTCACTTTGTCTTTCAGGCTGCCCCTGAGCTCACTGTGTAGCACAGGCAAGCCTCCTGCCTCTGCCTCCTGAGTGCTGAGATGCTCCACAATGTGTACTGATTGCTGGTGGGTGTGAGTCACCACACCTGGTATTATTGTATGTGGTTACTGGGGATCAAACCCAGGACCTTGCACTTGCTAGGCAGGTACCAGAACCATTGAGCTAAATCTTCAGTCCTGGATTGATTTGTGTGTGTTTGTGTGTGATCTCTTGCTATCAAGAGCTTCCTAATAAAGAACACAATCCCATGTAAAAAGTTGTACTGCCAAAAAAGAGAGCCTCAAAAACACTGAATCTAATGAAGACTCCAGGCCCAAAAAACAGTTTGGAGAAAATACACATAAAGGTGTTAAGCAGAACCACAAGTTTCCAGAGAGAGAGAAACTCTACAGTTTCCTTCCACAAAGAAAGTGAAAGGGAGAGGAAAAAGAACTGGAGGAGAAGCATCAAAGATGCTCAATAGAGGGCTGGAGGGTTAGCTCAGCGGTTCTGGTGCCTGCCTCGCAAGCACAAGGTCCTGAGTTCGATCCCTAGTAACCACATACAATGCTGGGCGTGGAGACTCACGCCCACCAGCAATCAATACCACATACCACAGTGCCGGGTGTGGTGGCTCCCGCCTGTAATCCCAGCACTTGGGAAGCAGAGGCAGGAGGATTGCTGAGTTCAAGTCTTGCCTGGGCTACATAGTGAGCTCAGGGCCAGCCTGAACTACAAAGCGAGACCCTGTCTCAAAAAAAAAAAAAAGATGCTCAATAGATCGTAATACACAGATTTTGTTTGAAACATGTAAACTATATAAATTAACCAAAGCAATTTTTAAACACTTACCAGACAAAAAAAGGAATTTGATGAGATTGAGGAAATATTGCTACTAGTTTATAATAATTTATAAATATGATGGTAGTGGGGTGTTTTTCTTTTTATGGTACCAGGGATTGAATTTAGGCCCTTGTCCATCCAAGGTTGTTGCTATCCCTTGAGCTAAATCCCCAGCCCTGATGGTTATGTTTTAAGAGTCATTCCTTAAAAAAAAAACTGAAAAACTGACAAATGAAATAATATTAAACCTGCAAAATGCTTAAAATAACATAGGAGCTGTTGCGATGTAGCAGTAAAACAGGACACGAATAATTATTGTAATTTAGGGTGGGTCTTTACAGATTATTCTAATTTTCCATATTTTTACATTTTTTAAAAAGTAAACCGAATCACTAAAAATCAGTTTATTCTGAGTGAAGACACTGCCATGAGAGAAGCTGAGATTTACCTCATTTCTCTTAATTCCTGTAATCATATTATCTTTAGAAAATCTGAAATTTAAAATTCATTTATTTTTCCTGGGTCCAAAATGTTTCTGTCTGCACTTCAGAGGAAGGAGCAGGAAGGTAGTGAGGCAGCCTGTGGTCTGGAGGCGGTTTATAGCGGTGGAGAAGGTACAGGCTGAAGACCAGCTTCCCGGAAGCAGACTGGCTGGAGCTGAGCTCCTTGCTTCCTGAGGGCGTGGCCTGGGGCTCTCACCTCTCAGGGCAGAGGAGTGCCAGAAGGACTCAGTAGGC
>PVIC010006849.1:0-15874 GCA_004025085.1 Thryonomys swinderianus
TGAGAAACAACATGTAATAAAGTGGAAGCTGAAAAATAATTACACCCCGTATTGTGATAAAATGTTTCAAAAGATTATTAAAAGCCAAATGGAAAGGATCAACAACCCAGTAAAGGAAAGAAACGATAAATAAATAAAGGCAAAAGAAGTCAACACATGGAAGAGAGAAAAAAATAAACATACAAGAATTTAAGATTTTGTATTAAAATCCTACAAACATAAAATAAAAAGACACATTTACTGAACTTTAAAGAGATTGCAGTTTTTAGCAATTAGCTTTGTGCAGTGTAAAATATCTGTAAACTTTACTGTATTGAGAAAAGCTTGGAAAAAGGTATGTTTTTATACATTATCAAATTATAGTGTAAACTGGATAAAACATCCCTGTAGGACATTCAGTAGTATCTTTCAAAATGAAAAATGCACTGTATTTTTGCCAATGTTTTTACTCTTAAGGATTTAACCTAGTAACATGCTTGTATTTGGGTCCAAAATGAACATCAAACAACCCTGGAAAAATGGCCTATCAGTAAGGAAAAAAAAGTTTGTCAATATGATTGATGGTTAATTAACTCTAATCTGGATATTAAATATATTAATGGCATAAGGCCAATTTGATGAATGAATCATTATGTAATGAAAACATTAACAAATAAAAATACTAGTAGGGTGTAGACTTGTAGATTTGTGCAACCATTGTGGAGATGTGTGTGGAGATTCCTCAGAAAACTAGGACTAGAGGTCCCTTTCGACCCTGCTATCCCCCTGCTAGGAATATACCCAAAGGAATTTTAAAAATCACTTTGGAAAGACAGATGTACACCCTTGTTCATAGCAGCTCAGTTTGTGATAGCCCAGTCTCGGAAACAACCCAATTGCCCATCAACTGGAGACTGGATAAAGAAGATGTGTTTTTTTTTTTTTTCAATGGAGTATTACTCTGCCATAAAGAATGACAAGTTTGATTCATTTATGGGCAAATGGAGACACCTGGAGGACACACTAAGTGAAATAAATAGAACACAGATATGCAAATACTGGATCTTTTCTTTGCTATAAGTACCTGTAGAGGTAAAGGAGCTCTAGAATGTATGATAGTTTTTGGAGAATGGGAAATATCCAAAAGGAATTTGGTGTGGGAACATAATGAGGGGAAGGAATAAATATGATTTGGAAAAAAAAACAGTATGATATATAAGGGGTGTGAAGGGGGTGGGCAGGCAGGAATGTGGGTAAAAATGAGAATTGACCTGTGTTACATATTGGTACAAATTCCCCAATGTTTTGTATGATTGTGAGCTGTGTATATAATGTACCAATAAAGTTCACTGAATAATGAAAAAAATACTAGTAGGAAATGTATTCTCTTATGGTTTATGATTAAAAATAATACCCAATTTTTTACATCTTTGGGAGATGACTGGATCGTATGGTCTTAGAGCCATTCACTGATTCATCCAATTGCCGAAGGTGCTGTTGGAAGGTAAGGTCTAGATGTAAGAGAGTTAGTGGGAAGGTGACTTGGACATTTTCACTCTTGTCTTCAGCCCTCTCGCTGCCCCTCAGCTTCATGGCTGCCACGAAGTCAGCAGATTCTTCTGTCATGTGCTTCTATTTAGCATTGCTATGTTGGACTTAAGCAGTTTGCACTGAACTCAATAGAATGTGTAAGCAAAGTAATCATTTATATTTCTTTCAATTTTAGGTCTCTTTTTTGTGTCTATACAGCAGAAAAGTAATTAAGACACACTCAAAGGCTTTCTACCATTTGGAAATATGAAAATCATTAGAACATGATCCATAGTCATATGTACATACATGAATTATTATGCTAACTACATGCACGTGGATATGGATACGGAGGCTTTACTACAAAGAAAACATGGACAAATTTTCTGTAAATAAAATTATCTTTTTTTTATTAGTATCTTAGTAGTCAGCTGAGTTACTGGAACACAATATCCAGCATCTACAGTTTTTATGAGTAGAAATTGAAATTAGCTAATGGTGAAGGGATTCAGCCCATGGACTGCAGGGTCCAAGACAGGTATATTATGGAGAAACAAAAGCTCTCAGTTCACGGCAGCAGAACAAGACAGAAGCACCAAAGAGCAAGGAGAGAAAACCAACTATAGTGCCAAGAACGCGCCTCCACTACCCTTCCAGATGCCAGTGCCTGAGTGGCACTCCTGCCAATCTAGTTGACTCAATCAGCCTTAACTTGAATTGATTTGTCAAAAGACACACTGCGTTTTTTCTGCTATTGTTATTGAACTCAGTCTTAATGCAATAAGAACATATTTGTTTCATTTTAAAATGGATACCCATTTTCTGCTTTACCATCCTGTTACTTTGACATGTGTACTACACACATATGTTTCAAGATTCTAAATCTTCACATGGCGAGGAGTTTCTGACATGAGTCATGGCTATCTACATTTTCAGATACCCATGTCTTCCACAACTTTTCCTTAGGGCTGTGGTAGAATGGTGAGAATGTATTAGAGGTAATGGGCTGTGAATTGAAGGATTACGGCTTGAAATCTCTTTCTGGCTCCATTTTTCTCCTCTGCCAAGAAACAGTTGGAAGCTTCTGGCTGGCAGCAGGTGTGAAATGTATCTCTGCCCCGAGTCTGCAGGAACTGGTCCTGCCGTTGACCATGAGTCGTACTGTTGGTACAGGGTGGCCATGCCACTTTTTAGACAGGACTGTGCATCAGACTGAACAATCTGGAAAGGCATCTCATGTGAATATTTGAAAAATTAGGATGCAGAGAATCCAGAGAGGTAAATCCAGGCCAATTCAGACTCCCAAATCACAGATATTATATTAATAGTTTATATATATTGTTTTAAATGAGCCACTTAATTGTAGAAGAATGTGTTATAGAAAGCAACAGTCAGCTAATGTAGGTCATACATTAAAAAAATAACTTTTGGCGACAGAGATTTATCAGTGGTTCCAGTGTCTTCCTGACAAGCGCAAGGTCCCAGGTTCAATCCATAGCACCACATATCACGATGCCAGGCAAGGTGTCTCGTGCCTGTATTCTCAGCGCTCAGGAGACAGAGGGAGGAGGACTGGTGTAAATTCAAGGTTAGCTTGGGCTACATAGTGAATTCTTAACTTTTGACCAAAGTCAAATATCATTGAGATAAAATTTATCCTTGGGTATACAGATACATTCAAAATTTTGATAAGATTTGTGGTTACAGCTCTGCTTGCAAAGACGTGAACTAGAAATTTTTAAATCTGACAATATTTTCCAAGAATCAACAGTCATTCTTTGTTTAAAGTATTTTAATCTACTCTCATGGTTTCTATTTTGTTCATATGTGATAACAAACTGCAGTAGATTAGGTTTCATTGGTGTTTTGTTGACATATAAGACATTCTAGCAGTACATCTGATAATACTACTATTTTTGAGTACATACAAATATTTTTAAAATCTCTTTAAAGAGAATTGGTAGATAAATTGTCTCCAAGAATTCATAATTTTTCAATATTCAAGAATCCTTTAACACTAACATCTTCAAGTTATTTGGTGCAAAGTGACAGTTTCAGTATTTTCTTTTTCCTTTGACTATTTCTCTACATAGACTGAAATCTTAACTGAAATTTGCTTTATGAAAGACTTTATAGAAAGCCTGAGAAATTTAATTAAAAAGAAAAATTTTGCTTTCTTATCTTTCAAACTTATGTATGTATGTCTATGCCTGATTATGCATTATTATAATTTTCATACATGACATATATAAACAGTTACTTCTGTGAGATATTCATATTATTTCACTTATTGAATTTTATATGCATTCTATCACATATATATATAAACAAATATAAAATATGTATCACATAATATTTTATAATTAAAGTATATACACAATCATTTATTTGTATATATTTCCCAAAAATGCATTGGGGAGAACATTCCCACACACGTGCACATTTTGGCATACTGTGCAAATGATGAGGACTCTTCCCATTTGATACCAATTAAACAGAGATGGAGCACAGAGCAAATGCAGTCTGTGTACTATTTCACTCAGTGTATGTGTTCAATATATATATATATGTTTCAGACCCAACTGATACAATTACCTTGAATGGACTTTATCTCTCACCTTGACTTTAGTATATTCTTGCCTATTCAATGAAAAATTTTACCATCTATAAGAATAAAACAGTAGCTAAAAGCACATATACAGTTTATATAATAATTTGGCTTTGGGCCAGAGGATTAGCTCAGTGGTTCCAGCGCCTGCCTGACAAGCACAAAGTCCTGAGTTCGATCCCCGGAAACCACATACAATGCTGGGCGTGGAGAGTCACGCCCACCAGCAATCAATACCACATACCACAGTGTCAGGCATGGTGGCTCACGCCTGTAATCCCAGCACTCTGAGGCAGAGACAGAAGGATTGCTGAGTTTGAAGATTGCCTAGGCTACATAGTGAGCTCAGAGCCAGCCCGAACTACAAAGCAAGACCCTGTCTCAAAAAAAATAAATTAATTAATTAAATAATAATAATAATTTGGCTTTGCTTTTTCAAAGAAATACACAAATGTATAAATTAAAATAACTAATTTTCTTGTGAAGTTGCTTATAAACATGTTGTAATATCTACCAGAGATTTTAGAAAAATAAAAAAAGGAAAATACACAAAAAATATATTTTTAATTTGTTGACCACATGTGTTTCTGGTCTGCTTCACAAAGAGTTTATGTTACCACTTTGCTTTGATAGCAGTACTATTTCTCTAAAAACACTTGCTTTATTACTCATTTTGCTTTCGCTTCATTTTATATCCAAATTCTTTTTTCTTCTTATATTTCCCCTGAGAATAGAAATAGTTTCCATGCTTTCAGAGGAGAGAGGGGTCACTTAAAATAGACATAGTAAACTATATCCCATTTGCCCATTAGTTCACTACTGGAATAAACTGACTGAAACCAGATTAAATAAAACCCCTGAGGAACTGGAAATGGAAATCAAAAATAGAATCAGAGGCTAGAAATTGAAAGCTGCAGAAAATCTTCAGCAGAAGGGTACCATAAAGATGGAGAATTAGGGCCAGACCAACCAGGGATTTTTCTTCAGCTCCAAGAACATCACCACGAGCAGGAAAATGTGCACAATTACTGAACAACAGTGATTAGGGAATGCAAATGCTGTGCTGAAAAACCAGCGTGGTCATAAGAGGAAAGTCTACACATTTTAATAAAGATAAACAATTTTTGGAGTGATGTGAAAACTTTCTGCAAAAAGCTTGGTTATGAAATAAATTTTGCTGTTCATGTAATTCTAAGTACATTCAAAATTAGTTGAAATTGTCTAAAATTTAAAGTTATCAATAAGCAGAAGAATTACGTGTGATCTGTGGCTCATACTTATGTTCCTTGAACTTTTTAACTTTGTAAAGTATGAAAGAGCTATTTTATGGTTATGTTTTCATTAAGGCAACCTGCTTACACTTCTGTCTAATAGCCAAAAATTAAGCGTATATTAAAACATTTTAGCATGATTTAAATAGAGACCTAACTTCATATTGTCCAAGTGTTCATGAAAAATACCTTTGTTTTTAAGAGGTGATATAATTACATTTGAAAGCTTATTTATGGAGAAAGCATTTTAAACAGAGATCTATAGAAATATTGTTAAGGGGGCAGAGAGATCACAGATTTATCAGAAAAGAGGAAACATTCAGGCTTCAAATAAAGAACTATTTCTGTGATGACATTTTGCATATTTGTAGCAACCAGTGGAAAATTCTCTGTAAAATTCAACAGTTTGATGCAGTTGAGCAGAAACTATAGACAGGAAAAGGAGAGTTAGAGAATATTGGAATTTGAAATGAACATCTAGAATCTGTAAGGTTTAACTGGAAATCACAATGCTCAGACTGCAAAAACAGTTTTTTTTTTTCCCCATTTTTGCCCAAAGGCTCACACAATAGTCTCTTATCATAAGCTCTAGGGTAAAATCAACCAAGAGCTAAGCTTAGAAATAAAAGCCAGCCTAGATATACTATTGCAATATAGAAACATAAAGAGACTTTTGCACTTTCTGACTGTCCATGACAAATGGCACATGTATCACTACACATAACCTATTTTAAATCCAAATCACGGGTTCAAGGGGGAAAAAAGAGATTAGGATTTTTGTAGTCAGCTTTACAATTTCATTTTTCCTCCTCATAAATGACCAAAAATCTGGTTTTGGCAAAAATTTGCAAAGCTAAATACAAGCAAAGTAAAATAATATTGAAAGAGTTTAAGTATAAGAATCATTTTTAACATAGACATGTGACACAAAAATATATTCAAAGTTTGCATACTAAACACAGCTGTATCCTTCTTAAAATATAAAAACAATGTATTCTAATGACTTTCATTTGCTGAAAATTTTCCATGTTTTCCTTAAGTGAGGTTACAGTGGAAATCCATTTAACTTTAATAGTATCTCAGAAAAGCAGCAAACAAAAATGAAGGTTAAATACTTTATTTGTGAGATATGTATAATAAATGCTGTTTACATGAATAAAAATAAGTTTATTAGCAACAATTATATATATACTTTTTTTTTTTTTTGAGACAGGGTCTCGCTTTGTAGTTCAGGCTGGCCCTGAGCTCACTATGTAGCCCAGGCAAGCCTTGAATTCAGCAATCCTCCTGTCTCTGCCTCCCGAGTGCTGGGATGACAGGCGTGAGCCACCACGCCTGGCACTGTGCTATGTGGTATTGATTGCTGGTGGGCGTGAGTCTCCACGCCCAGCATTGTATGTCGTTACCAGGGATTGAGCTCAGGACCTTGCGCTTGCGAGGCAGGCGCCAGAACCACTGAGCTAACTCTCCGGCCCACAACAATTATATTTTTGAGAAATATTTTTAATTAGATTGTTCACTGTAGTGTGGATTATGCAATGCATGGTGTCATGAACTTAGAAATATGCAACATATATTTCTTATTACCATAAGACAGTTTCAATTTTAACAAAAATTTCGCATGAAATACTTTTAGAATCTCTGTGTTTTCTTTGTTACATTCTTGACTATTTCATTGTTTCCTACCCACAATATTGTGCCATGCATTGAACTTTTGAAATTTTGCATATAAAAGGCTGCATTTCTTGCCTGCATTTTCAAGTTCTTCATCGAATTATCATTCACAGATAAAATATGCTTAGTAATATTGAGATAAGATCTATGGAAAATTTCCTCAATATGTTGCTGACTCTCTTGAAAATGGAAACAAATGTTTATTTTGAATATTTGATACATTGGGAACAGGTATTTAAAAAGTGTATAATAGGGTAAAACTATATGTTGTGGAAAGATTTCCACAAAAAATATTCAATAAAAGTTTAATAAATTCTACAGACTTTACTGCTCTGTTTTAGGTACATAAGCTTACACTGTAGTGCATTTTAGGGAAAAAAAGCCTGTCAAGTTTACAGGAAAATTGAATGGAAGAGAATTGAAAGGCGATACAGTTCTAACATCTCAGCCAATTTTAACAGAAGTTCTGGAATTAAAATGACCCTTCACAGTTGTCTGACCTGTTAATATTGGGACCAGAACTTTATATTCCCAGCTAGAATAAATATCTGCTAAGTGTTGCCCCCAGATCACAGAATCTTGAGAAATACAGTTATGTTTTGCCTAATAAAATCCACACAGATAGTGTTATCTGTGACCTGTGGAATGCCAACCCCGACACCAAGGGCTTCAGTTTTAACCCAGCACTGTTGAGGTTAACAAATACATACAAATCCAAAACGGATGTTGCTGGATAATTCCATTTATATATCAATTGCTAATTTGAAAGTGAACTGCAGAACTGGACTGCAAATTTATCTTTCTAAAAAAGTTGAAACATCTTTACCAAGTTAGAAAATAGTTTCACACATTTGATGTGTCTCTGATGGTTTCTTTCGTGTGTCAAATTGTCTAGGTTATGGTGCCTAATTGTTCTGTTGTGGTATGAAGATATCTTCAGATATGATACAAATTTGAATCAGTACACTTCCCAATGAGATCACTCTCCATAATGTGGGAGGCACTTGTCCGATACATTGAAGATGGGAGATTCCAGCCTATCTGGCTGTGCTATGTATTTTAGATGTTCATTCTTCCACAACTGTAAGGGACTATTTTTTAAAAGATCTTTCTGGCCTTTTTTGTGAGAGTGTACTTTTTATTTGTGTATTTGTGCATGCATGTGTAAAGCCAATAAGTAATATATTTAATTAAGGAATTTTTCTCATATACTTTTTTCAATTTTTGTGGTTTTAAAGTGTAGCAACTATTATATACGTAAGATACATAACACATACTCTTCATGAGCAAGTCTAAATAATCAGTAGAAAAAAATCCCTAGTTTATGTTACTTGTCAATATTCATAATACAAATAATGTCATCATGACTGTTTTCAAGCTTCCAAATTATGTCTACATTAAATAAAAAAAATATGATGACATCTTAGATCTTTTATAACAGAGATCCATCATGAGTTTCCATATCCCAGATGACAGGTTTTGCTTGAAATATAGAAGTCTTACAAATTGTATTAATCTCTACCAAATAAATTGTTGGATATTTCATATTTATATTTCTGTATATGGCACATTTGAATTTATATTATTTATATTTTCACTTGTTTATGTCCTAAAGCTCCAGTACATTTCAGTCTCCTCTTTTTTGAGCTATACTGTATAACCAAAATAAGCCAACCACTGTAATTTTATATTTTAACATTTATTCTACAAAACATCCCATTTCTAGATCAATTTTAGCCAAGAATTATATTTGTTTATTTTGCTATCCTATAGTTCTTTCTACCCTTTTATTAATGAATAATTGATCTGTCAAATTAACAGTTGATATAATTCAATGTTACATAATGGCCAATAGAAATCATTATCTTGAAAACTACAACTTTCAGTTATATATAGCTTTATTATTTGTATAATTATGAAGTTTACATATAAACATTTTCAGTATTAGTTAGAAAGGAGAAATATTTAAGTGAAAAGGAGAAATTGTTAAGTATGTACCCATTTTATATTTCAATGCCACATAAGCAAACGTTTCACTAAAATGTTTCCTACCAAAAGAATGGGGGGCTATGGTGCATAGAATTAAAACTGAGATGTTTTGTCTCAGACTGGAGTTGGTTGTCTGAAATTAGGTCATTTTTGCTTCATATCATTCTACATCTGCTTATTGCTTACAAATCAAATCTATAATAACGTGCTCAATAAGCATGGATAGAAACCACAATGAAACTGATAGGTTTAATTTAAATATGGTGCACCAATCTTTTAGTGTTAGAGCAATTACTAGTCTTTAACAAGTTTTCAGCTTTTAATTGGTAACCAAACAAGGTTTTATTTATACACATTAATTGTGACTTTATGTACAAATAGAAGCCAAGTAAATATAAAGCTGGGTGAAACACACTTTAAAACTATTCCTATGTAAAAATCATATGTACACATACATGTAAAGAGAAAAATACACACAATGTTAACTTCTTTGCTTTGGCATAAAATCATATTTTTTGTTAATAAAGGCAACGTATATCCCCTTTCTACTAAGGAAAAGCCTTGTGATGATTAAGCTGCATTGTGTCAAATTGATTGACTTGAGAGCTACCTGGAGGCATGGTGGGTCCACTCCTGTGCCACACTATGCTCTCCCTCTCCAACACTGTTCTCCTGTGTGCCTTCCCTGCTTCCATGAACTGAGCAGCTTTTTCTCTTCAATGCCCTCTGGCTGTGATACAAAAATCAACCTTGGATTGATTGCCTGCCTTGGGGCCAACCAACCATGCACTGAATCAGCTAAAAGTGTGAATCAAGTTCAACTCTGGCATCAGGTATTGTGTCGCAGTGACAGAAAAGCTAACTAATACAAAAAACTGATGCTATGAGTGACTGCACCTGACCATGCTGTTTAGAGACATTTGGAACTCATTTAAAGAAGTAGTTTGGAAAGGTTTGGAGATAGATGCTAGAGAAGGCTTAAAGTGCTGTAAGCAGAGGCTTATGGGTAGTATTGGCTAGAGCTCCACAAACTGTATGTGGGTACAAGTGCAGGCAATAAATGCCTGAGTGAAGAGGTTTCACTCTGGAGCAAACACTTCATTGGCAAAGGAATTGAGGACATATGTGTTATACTCTGGCAAAAAATATCTACTTTTTCTTCATAGCCTGAGACATCTGGGAGATTTAATTAAGTATAGTGACTAAATGATCTGGCAGGAAAACCTTCAAAGCAATTAAACATTTAGATTGCTGTGAGGCATTGTAGTCCAGGCATGCAAAGGAAATAGATTAAATACAAGACATGTAATTTATAGCATTATTTTATAATAGTCACTGTAAAAGTCAATTGCAGAGGAGTGCAAGAGATAAGGCACCTACTAGAGACCCACAGAACCCAGTCAAGGGTCTGGATCCCACTGTAGTGCTCTGCACCAGTCTAGCAGAGGGCCACAAGCCCAAGGAGATGTCTTTCATGATGCATGCAGTGGCTTGAAGACCACGGCACTATCTCGTGTTTGTCCAGCTCAAGGATCTGCACCCAGAACTCCCACAGGCCAGTGGTGGAAGCCCTTGGGGTGAGGCCAGTGGGGTGAAGGATTTGTGCCACCGGGTTGAGGCGTCTGTACTGAAAGCAGGAAACAATGTGCACTGTGAAGACCAAAGCTCCTCTGAGAACACAGCCATTATCAGCGACAACGAGTCGCCAGATCCTCCTCTGAGGAGAACAACCAAGCTCACATCAGGAATACCGGTCACAGCCAGCTTCTCCTGGAAAATCAAAACTGTCTCCCCCTGGGGTTCTCTCTTGATGATCGTGGCAACAATCCTTGGTGGGGTCTTCTAGGCCCAACCTCGCTCGTTCACTCTGTTGGGCTTAACAATCTGATCAATAGGTAATTTACCACAGGAGGGTACTATTGATTGCTTTCAGCCAGTTTTATGGCAGAAATTTGAGGAAGAAGCAGAAAATTAGAAGTTGAAAATTTTTAATTTTGGCCCAGAGGGAACCTTCTTTAAACTGGGGCCAAAGAAAGTGTGCTTGTTACACAGATTAGTGCCACTAAAATAAGAAAAATAAGTATATTTTACAAGGTAAAGAGGAACCATGCCTCAAGGGCATCGTGAATGTCAACAAGGCCTCACCTTGACTCCTTAGAAATCACATCTCACCATTGCTGAATATGGAGTTATCAGACTTAATGTTTGTCCTGCTCTGCTTCAGTTGTTTTGGTTTTACAGTTTTCTATTCCTGAAATTCTCTCCTTTGGAATGAGAATGTTTATACTTGGCCATTGTACCTTTGGATTAACATCTAATACTATAATTCATATCCTTCCTTGATGTTATTTTTGTTTAATGTGAACATCAGCTACTCCTAAAAATCCCAGTACAGTTCCATTATATATATTTTAAAAAATGGTTCTTGCACTGCTTTTCATTATTTAGCTAAATCTTAAATGATCAAAATCAAATCACATCATATCATGAAAATTTGGAGAGAATCTTATCTCATTAGCTTATAAAAGCCACAATTGTGCATGTACTGAAGTATAAGGCAATCACAAGGCGAGCCTCTAGTTTTTAGACCAGGATTTAGTGCTTGGAATCAAATATTCAGGAGGAAACAAAAATATTTAGTAACTCATAGGATACACAGCTGCTAAAAGTAAGACAAGATCAGAAAGTCTTCAATTGTAATTAAAATTCAGTCACGATTTTTTTTACTGTCTTTGCTGTACCTTAGCTAGTATAAGGACAATAGTAGAATATAGCTCTTGATTTGTGTACTTTTATGCTCATTCTACTGAATTTATCTCGATTACTGTTCACTGCAGCAAAAATCTGAGCAGTATCTTCTTTCATCTTTTCATGAGTTAGTATTATATTGGAAGTGTATCATATTGTTCTTTGCAACATCTTTGGTAGTATTTCGTATCTCCTTGCAAATAACTGTGTGGTAACAATAATGTCACAAATTAGTAATGTAGTATAAAAAATGCACATTCACTTTTACCAGTGTTTTCTCTATTTGGACGTTGTGCTATAATAATCACTAAGACTGCTGTGACTTCAATAACAAAGGAAACAATATGAGAGGAATCCGATGAGTTGGTGACATGTAAAACAGTTTAATCAGGACACATGGGAGGTCTTAATTGAACAGCCCGCGTAGGAGGCCATTGTCCTCTCTATGAAGCTCAGTCACATCCTCTAACATGTAAGTTATAAAACTGTTTAAATGTGCTTCCATTAGACATTTGAACCATTCTGTTTCTGTATCTAAGCATGGAAGCCCTATCATACCAGGTAGTATTTTAACCCATCTGTACTTAAGATTTCCTAAAGTTATTGGTTCATGGCAATCACTTAATTCATGACAATATTTCCAACTGCAATTATTATTTAATAATACATAGTTAAACAAAAAGGGACAGAAACATTTATTACAAATTTACTTCACAGTGAAGAAGACTTTTTGATTTAAAGTTGTAAGGAATTCACAATATTGGCTTTTGTTTGAGAGAGAGAGAGAGAGACAGAGAATCTCATTTTGTTTCTGGCTGGCCCTGAGCTCACTGTGTAGCCCAGGCAAGCCTGGAACTCAGCAGTCCTCCTGCCTCTGCCTCCTGAGTGCTGGGATTACAGGCATGAGCCACCATGCTCAGCTGGCAAACATTTTTAAACTGTATGATGGTGCAGTAACAATTTTTGCAAGTCTTTGTTGTTAAAATATGATAGCTTGGGCCAGAGATTTAGCTCAGTGGTTCCAGTGCCTGCCTCGCAAGTGCAAGGCCTTGAGTTCGATCCCAGTAACCACATACAAGGCTGTGCATGGTGACTCACGCCTGTTATCCCAGCACTCGGGAGGCAGAGATAGGAGGATTGCTGAGTTCAAGGCTTGCCTGGGCTACATAGTGAGCTACTACAAAGTGAGACCCTGTCTCAAAAATAAATAAATACACACACACATATATGTGTGTGTATATGTGTTTATGAATATGTATATTCATATGTGTATATGAATATATACATATGAGAGCTCAAGTACATAGTTTATCACACATTTCTGGGTCCAATTCAACTTGTATTTCTTTAATTGAAACATTTTCCTTATAATGTTGTATGATTTGTATATTTGGTTATATAATTATGAAGTAAGACCTACAACAATTCACTTTTTAAAAATTGATTTTGTTTGTACATTTTATATACACGTTTGATACTCACTTTTAAAACACACATACATTACTTACCCTTTGCTGGGTCATGATATCTGCCTAACACTGACACACAAAGGTGAAGACATTCACTGTGGATCAGTGTTTCAGAGTATTCAGTCATGGTATCTGAAGTTCTCAGTGAAAATGAGCATTTTTATATTATTTTGTATTTGTAATAAGCAGAATGGAAACAATATCCTTTTTTTAAAAACTGATTTTTTATTATTACATTTTATAAACAGCTCACAATCACACTCAACATTGCAGAATTTATACCAGTATATGACACAAGTTATTTCTCATTTTTACGCATATCCCTACCCACCCACAACCTTCCACCCCTTATATGTGTGCTATTTCTTTTTCTTTCCAAATCATATTTATTCTTTCTCCTCATTACATTCCCCCACCACATTCCCATTGAATATTTCCTATTTTACAAAATCTATCATGCGTTCTGGAACTCATTTACATCTACAGGTTCTCATACCAGAAAAAGTTATGGTATTTACATATATGTGATCTATTTATTTCACTTATTAGTGTATCCTCAATGTGTATCCATTTGCACATAAATGAATGAAACTGGTCATTCTTTGTGGCAGAGTAATACAACATTTTATATAAAAAAGCACATTTTCTTTATCCAATCTCCAGCTGATGGGCATCTGGGTTGTTTCCAAGATTGGGCTATCACAAACTGAGCTGCTATGAACATGGGTGCACATATGCATTTACAATATGATTCTTCTAATTCCTTTGAGTATATTCCTAGCAGGGGAATAGCAGGGTCAAATGGGACCTCTTATCTTACTTTTCTGAGGAATCTCCACAATGGTGGAAACAATATCCTTTATGCTTAAACATTGGGACAAACACCTTTGTGGACTAAGAATGAAGAACACATTCCTGGGCATCTGAATCCTTCCAAACTGTGGGCCATCTCATGTGGATGCACTCCATGTATGTATACAGTCATAGACAGTGTCTGTCATCACATTTTTGAAGAGTTCTATAGTATCCTCCAAATTATAAACACGTCCATGAGATATATCAGCAACATGTCCTATAAGAAGGAATTGTACCTATCCTCATAACAGAACCAAGGAACAGAGGGACCAAGGAATCTCTTGGTAAGAAAAATGAATCCATTTTGTGTGAGGAGGGAATGTGCTGATGAG
Organism: Thryonomys swinderianus; assembly: GCA_004025085.1. NCBI lineage: Eukaryota > Metazoa > Chordata > Mammalia > Rodentia > Thryonomyidae > Thryonomys > Thryonomys swinderianus. The sequence continues at coordinate 14,456 of PVIC010006849.1, forward strand.
CTCTTTAAAGCAATTTCATTTCCATAGCTACTGTCTTATGTTTGTGTTTTAAATATGTGCAAGTGTGTATCTAGCTCCTGATTTTTTCCTCTTCTCATAGCTCACATTCGTGGTGACAGTAAATATGGTTCTATTTAGCAATATATAGATGTGGCAATATTTACCTACTTTACTCTCTTTAAAACACATTCATACACAATGAAGGCAAATCTTCTGTGTTATATATTATTAATTACTTTATATCCTAAGGCAAATGTATTTTTCAAAGAAATTCATTAAAGCAAATCCAGGTAGTAAGCTAGTCATCACAAATTATAAAGGTACATGTTTATAATCTGCAAACACGTGTGTTGACAAATAATCTGAAAATTAAAACCGTTAAAAATTTCTGAGAGGATCTTAATGTCCGCCAGTACTTTGTTATCTTTAGAGGAGTCAAATACATATGGGAAAAATCCAGCTGCTCATTCTTGTAGTCTCCTGCAGTTGTGATCTGTGACATTATTTTGTAGGGTAAAGTTGGTGGAAGAATGATAATGCCTCTTCACAGCTTATAGTAGGTATTCAGGTGAATAGAAGTGTATTTATTTTTGTGTATTGTATCATACAATTCTGTTTTTCTTGAATCACACTTAAAATGTTTGGAGAAACATACTCAGCACAATTTTTCTTGCGGTACAGTATAGTTCACATATTAGAATGCTGTATACACACTAACGTACTGGACCAAATCCTATGCTTTCACCGGTTGATTATGTGTTCATATTTGTAGGTAATATGCAGAATCTACTTATGATTTGTTAATCTCCATCAAAAGTGCTTCGTGTGAAACATACTGTTGAGTTTTCAGAAGGAACTAAAGGATGGGTGCTATTATTATCCCCATTTGATAAAGGGAGAAGGGAAGTGACTGCTAAGCCCAGTCACAGACAGCTGCTAAATGCTTAGATATCAGCCTGACAATGTGGCGACATCGCAGTTGCCTGACACCACTTCAACAATTAGCTTCATCTATGGCCAGGCCGTAGATGTCCACGGAGCCCGCTCTGCCCTGGTCTGGCCCGTCCTCACCCGCCATGTGTCTTGGCCGTGCGTGCAGTCTCTCGACTTAAAAATTGTTCCCTTGCAGGCATTTCTGTAACCTTCACCATCTAAATATTTTTCTGTTGTTCTCATTATGCATTTTTGGCTTAATTTTAGCTTTTGAAGAAGATATTTAAGTACTCGAAATTTTGGGGTAGTTTAGAATTTTCAAAAATGGAAAAAAAAACAAGAATCAAGATTCATCACATATAGGTACACATTCTCAATCATGAATGTGCTCATAATGTATATATAAAATAGACCAATAAACTCAAGTGGGGGGGCAGCGACAGCATGAAGAGTCTGTGGACCGCTTTTCACATTGTTAACATTTAA
>PVIC010006849.1:15974-52945 GCA_004025085.1 Thryonomys swinderianus
AACTCAGCAATCCTCCCGTCTCTGCCTCCCGAGTGCTGGGATGACAGGCGTGAGCCACCACGCCCAGCATTATATGTGGTAACCGGGGATCGAACTCAGGTCCTTACGCTTGCGAGGCAGGCGCCGGAACCACTGAGCTAACCCTCCAGCCCCTGGAGCTCCTACTTTTGACAGAGTATCTTGTTAAGTCCCTATGTGGCCCGGGCTGGATTTCCACTCCTTGTCCCCCCCACTCAGTTTATCAGACTGCAGGAATTGCAAGCATGTGCTTCCATATGCAGAGCACATTTCGTTTAGGAGTAATAGGTATTTTAACTCTTTAGCTATGACAGTTTTTCAGTCTTTTCTTGTGGTTAATAATGTGGGCAGTTTTGAGAAGCACTGGTTGAGGTATATTTTAGAACGCTGTGGTAATCTTTCGTCAAGAGAAGGTCTTTGTAAATTAGTTCACGTGCCAGCATTTCTTCCTGATGAGGAAGTAAAGAAAGTTCTGAGAAAAAAATCCACACTGTGCATTTTTTAAAGAATAGAAAAACAGTTAATATTAAGTAGAAATAGAATACATTTCTCATTTCTTCAATCAACTTCTAATTCCCATCAAGAGAACTTAATTATATAAATTTCACTTTAACAAGCACAGAACATTTTCTGACAGGGTCATTATTCCTAAAATAAGCTTTTCAAGAAGTTCACTTGCTTTTCTAGACTAACAGTCTCAGAAACCGTTTATGTGCTGCGTTAATATTTATGCATGCATTTAATTCAATCAATGTTCACTTCCTTAAAATCAGAGCTGGTGTTTAAACCACACAGATTTCTGCAATATATTTTCCTTAGACACAATACCGCTAACCATTCACTTTGGGGATAATTTTCTTGATAGTTTATTACTGTTCCCACACATGCAAAAACAAAGCCTGGAATTTCTTTAGCACATTTCCATCTTAATGAAGTGGAGAAGAACTGAAAAAGGTCACCATTTAAATAAGGAATTTTTTTCCTTTGAAGTGGTAACATTAACAGTTTCTAAATAGTGAAATAAATATATCTATAATAGTGGCAACTGTAACAAATTGCCATAGGATGGACCTGAAGAAGAGTGAACAGAAATAAAATTATAGGAAAAATTTTAAAGAAGGCCGGGAATTACAGTAAGTTTCCCAGAATATAATCAGAGCTTCATTTTAAGAAATAAGCAAAGGTATCAGAAAAATATTTTAAGCAATATTAACAATAGATAACTGCTTTTGCAAAGATAATATTTCACAAAGACTAATGAATAAACATTGATCTTCATTTTTGCATATATGATTTCTATTTCTTCTAATGTATCAAATCAGTGGATCTACATATTACATAGCAAATAGTTCAGATTAATTTTTTAAAATAACACCAACATTTTTTTTCCTCTTTTGGTGCCAGTTTTACCTTCTTGGTACCTTCTTTTAAACTTTTTAAAAAATTTTTGTTGCTACCCACATAATCCTAACTGAAGTGTCTTTCAATGTTGTAACAGGTTTGATAAATATTGACAATTTACTGTTCTTCATATTTCATACAGTTTTATATGTTAGTAAATTAAAAGATAAAGAATTCATTGTCAAGGTATGATACTGTGAAATAGAAAATATTAAAGGGAAAGGGTAAAAAGTAATGAGGGGAAAGAAAAATATGATGTTAAAAATTAAAGAAAGTATATGTATATAGGATGTCGGGGCATTGGAGGGTGAGTAGGGATATGGGAAAAAATGAGAACTCAAGTTAATATCGAGAGTGACCATGATGGTTATATAAAATGTGCCAATAAATAATTCAATACAAAATAAGTAATTTGATATGGCAATATATTAAAAGATAAAGACATATCTTTATTTTATTTGATATACTTATAAATTGAATACACCTAATATCTCTTTTGTGTGATTTGCATTTGTTAAAGTTCCAGACTTCTTGGATTGGAAGATGTGTTAGCCTGCGTTTGTGGTGTATGGTGTACCTCTTCCTACTTTTACTTAGCCCAGACGTGCCGTGAACAGAAGTCTTCTAGTTCTACCTTTAAAAAAATATAAAACATGGGCTGGAGGGTTAGCTCAGCGGTTCCGGCGCCTGCCTCGCAAGCGCAGGGTCCTGAGTTTGATCCCCAGTGACCACATATAATGCTGGGCGTGGAGACTCATGCCCACCAACAATCAATACCACATACCACAGTGCCAGGCTTGGTGGCTCACGCCTGTAATCCCAGCATTCGGGAGGCAGAGACAGGAGGACTGCTGAGTTCAGAGCTTGCCTGGGCTACATAGTGAGCTCAGAGCCAGCTTGAACTACAAAGTGAGACCCTGTCTCAAAAAAAAAAAAAAAAAAAGTAAAACGTGGTTGTCTTTTGTGCATATCTTTATTCAAGAGAGAAAAACAAAAATCCTTGAAATGGCGTCTAGAAGCAGAATCTAAACCTGGTAACATCTGGCAGGGTCAAGCAAGAGGTTTATTGCTTCAGCACAGAGGGTGGGTCAGGATGCTCAGTAACTGGCGAGTGGGGACCGTTCATTAGAAAGGGAAGTAGCCAAAGTAGCTAGCAGCAACCCCCATAATGAACAACAGGGAGTGGAGTTTCCCAGGAGAAGCGGTAAGGAGGTCGGTACGCGGAGACCTGGCTGGGGACGTGGGCGTAGCTGGTTAACTGGGAAGTTCCAAAATGCACCTGTGGAACACTTCCGAAGTCCTACGAGGTTTTTTTTTTTTTTATCTTTATTGGTATATTATATATACACATCATAATCACACTCAATATTGGGAATTCGTATCAGTATACGACATGATTTAATTCTACTTTTTAATGGGGCGCTGAAGATCTGAAGTGGGGCACAGGGCAGTTGCCACATTATCCACTCTCATGCTGTAGAGTGTTTTTCTTGGTTTTATGTGGGTCCAACTTGCAGTGCAAAGCACGTTTCTTTTACAACATTTAATAAATATGAAAACTTGCTTGAAACGATTTATTAGTTGCACGTGTTAACTTCTAGTATTCTTATTCATTATCCTATGTTAGTTGTGGTAGAGAATGCTTATATTTAAAGTGTCTCTCTTTTTAGCATTCATTTATATCATGAATTCATGGTGAAGTTTTTAATTATCAGATTGGTCATAAAACTTACAGCAGTGTTTATATTTCCACTCCAGTGCAAGTATAATTTCTTCAATCTCCGTAATGTTAAGTACATTAATGATTAATGAAGGTACTGTCATGTTCTATATGTGTTGATGTTGATTCTCTATAATTTAATTAAAATCTTGCTAGTTGCAATTTATTTGCTTTATACATGAAAGTGTGTTTAATATTAAGATGTATGGTAGTGAGAGTTGCTTCTTGCCTTTTCCAAGAGTTTCTGTTATGTTTGAATTATTTTCCTTCACAAAATCCCCACTAGTGTTTCATGCTGTCATTCAAAAATATCTTCTGTTGAGTGGGCGTGTCTTCGCTTTGCTTTCTTTCAGCATTCTGCTGTGTTTCAGTAGGGATCTGTTTGCAGTAGTGTCATCCTGTTATCTACTTTGGGTTTCCTTGGCCTTACTATTGTATTTGTTTGGTAGTTTTAAAATACTTTGAGGATAACTTCTCAGTCTTTCTTCTCACAGTATTCCTGTGTTCTTCTCATATCAATCCACAAACAAATTTCTAAAACTAAAAAAAAAAAAAAAAATTTCTAAAACTGGGAGTCAGTGGGTTGAGTGTGTGACATGCCTAACATGTCTAAAAATAGTTTTGTTCCCTACAGTGGGGGATGTAAGAGATTTACTCCTGGAGTATTTTTACTGACACTTTGAAAACGATGTAAATTTGTCACTGTTGTATGATGTGAAATATTTCTTTATATTGTTTCTGTGACATATTCACCTGCATTTTATATAGGTTTTTATGTATTATTCGTTTGTACCTTATCTGTCTTTGGAATTATAAAACTAATACTGGACAGTCCACCTGAACATCAGTGATTTCAGTCATAGTTTTAAATTAGTTGCCCAGAGTTTCACAGTATGTTATTTGATTATTTTTTTTCTTTTATTGATTTACAATTAGTCATTCCTGCCCACATATTTTTTTCCTCTCATTAGACCTTTTAAGTATTCCTCTTCTACTCTCTTATATTATTTTCAAATTCCTTTTTATTTATTTTCATTCTTGTTTTTGTTTTATCATTTATAAATTTATCAGTTAAAATTTATTCCAGTCAGTTCTTCATTCAATTTCATGTGAAGTATAACAATTTCATCTTCTTTTTAAATATTCATATAAACTAATTTATGGATACAAAATATTGTCACACTGTCTATTTTAATTCTTCCAAGTTTTTAACTGTTTGGTAATTTTTAAATTATTTAATTATTCTCAGGTGTCTTAACCTCGTCAGTTCAGGGTTAGTGTTTTTATACTTTTCTCTTTTATAGTTTTTTCTGAACTGTTTGATTAAAAGTCTAATAGAGTTAATAGTTCAGAAATTTTTCTATCGACCTATATATACATATAACTATCTTCAGATTTCTTTGATTTTTTTCAATTTATGAATAAACACTTATATATTTTCCCAAAGGTTTTTCCTGTTTGTTGAAAATATTAAAACAATCCCTCAGTTATACCATCTCGCAGTTGAAGCATCTGTCTTCATGGCTTCAGTATTATTTCACTGTTATAAGCCTAACATAGAATCCCATCAATGCTCTGATCTGTACAAGCTTTTATAAATGTTAAATCACTGAATATTTCTAAGATAATATCCATGGGTAAGATATTGGTTTTATTTTCATTGTTGCTAGGTTTAAGGTCATAAGGACCTGTAAGAATTTATAAACACTAAAGAAAACATGCTTGTATGGTTGGAAGAGGTGCGAATGAGTAGGCACATATATGCTTTTGATTTTATGATATTTGGGAAATACAAAGAATCCATTTAACCCAATTTTATTTGTTGATAGATTCCTAATTCAGTATTTATATTTATAAATATATTTGTATTTAAAATAATCATTTCTGCAATTTACTACCTTTACATATTATCAAGTGCTCAGAAAATGCCCACAACCATGGTTTATCTCCCTAATATATGGACAAAATAAACATTTTATTTTTCAAAACTGTACTCCATACAAAAAAAAAATGATGGCAGAGCAAAGGAAACAAATTGTTTTCATTGACCCAAACTTGATCTTTTGTCAATAATCTCACTGTGGTTTTTCAGGAGTGAATTGTTAACCTTCCAAAACATTATCTTTCAAAATACTTCAGCTTTTTTCTTTCACCTCATAAAAATGTATGACCCAACTGACAGTAATAAAACAAAAATCTGTAATATAATCAGTGCCTGCGTGATCTTAAGCAAAGATTATATTAGTCAAGTGGTACCTTTGTTCACTAAGAGACGCGATTTATCATTCATCTTGAAAGGTTAAAACCAGGCAAGTTCTCTAAATGTGAACGAAGAAATATTTGCTGAAAAATTCATAACAAAATTCAAGTCTTCTTTCTCTATATTTGGTCTCTAGAAAAAAAGTGGTGGTGAATTTAAATGTCATGAGAAGCAAAACTATTCTTTAAATAAACCTGAGAGGTTTAATTTAATTTTTGCTTCTTTTTCCCCTTTGCTCCATCACAAGAAAAATTCTAGAGTGTGTATTTTTCTGAATAATAAAATATTTTTCATTACAGATTTTAAATATTCTTTTGAGTTTTAAGGAGCTGAAGAAAGAAAGAAAGAAAAAAATAAAGAAAAAGAAAGAAAGAGGAAGGAAGGAAGAAAAGAAAGAAAGGAAAGAAAGAAGAAAAAGAAAGAGGGAAAGAAAGAAAGGAAGAAAGAAAGAAAGAAAGAAAGAAAGGAAAGAAAGAAAGAAAGAAAGAAAGAAAGAAAGAAAGAAAGAAAGAAAGAAAGAAAGAAAGAAAGGGAAAGAAAAGAGAGAGAGAAAGAAAGGATCACCCTATAAGGATGGAAATAAATATTCATTGTGATATTTGTTACTTTTTGTGATGAAATTCTCCATGGTTGCTTTAGCACCAGCTTGTCATCACTGAATGTCAAATGACAGTGGAGGCTACTGAACTGCCCTGTGGCCCACATGCTCCCCTTACGTCAACTATTCTAAGTGTGTTATAGAGAAATCCACAATTGTATAAATGTATAATTTCCCTTGCACTGACCACACATAGACCAATATGTATTTATAGACTACAATATAGTACTTTAAAATGCATGGTTGACCCTAGGTAATGAATTTTTCCTTTGATAATTATCTTGCATAATGATCAAAAATTGATTACATAGGATGGGTGAATATATTACAGTTTTGCTCAGATAAAATATGAGAAAAATTGTCTTATGGAATGTGATTAGTGGTCTACATTACAATGTGTTAGAATTTCCCAAAAGGAATATTTTTTTCAATCATATCTTAGGAGAGCACCCTAAAGATTTATTTACTTTGCTAAAATTTTGTAGAGCACTTTTTTCAATTGTTTTTAACAGAATGCAACTTACTCATTCCTAATATAATAGCACATAATCTGAATTACACAGCAAAAGTGATGTCAAGTAGAAGCTATAGACGGTATTTATAAACATGCCTGGAATTCTGTGTTTTAAATTCTTAAAAAACAACTATTATCAGGGAACGTAACCGTCTAATGCATAAATTATTCATGAAATGCAAACAATGTTGCCATGGAACATTGCAGGAGTGCATAATATTTTGTATCATTTCTGGAAGAAACAACATACAGGAAAGCTATATTAAATGAATGTTTGCTCATTATTTATGTTTTACACTTACGTCATGACCCTAAATTTGTAACCCTAAAGCTATTGGAATTACAGGGGAACATTTTTGTGACTAGTATATTATAAATCAAAAATGTACTACATAATAAGAAACATTATGCCCTGCACACAGGAAGCCTGGGGCTTTTGGTTAATATTATGCCTATGGACAACCAACCATAACAGAAATGTGAATGTCCACTCTGAGACTGTTGTTTTGCCCTCATATAAGAGAAGACGAGCAGAAGGCTGGCATGGCTGTGGCATCACTGCCTGGGAAGTGTTGGCTCAGTATTTATAAAGTGATGAGCATGGCTTCCTGCAAATGCTAGTGACCAGTAACTTGGAGATAAAAAAATGATATTGAAAATAAATTGTTATAAAAAAAATAATCTCCAGTACAATATGCCTGGGAATGTCACATGGTGGCTCCACACGTACCTGGCAAGTGTGAGATCCCGAGTTCGATTTCTGGTACCACAAAACAAACAAATGAAAAGTATGATCTGTATCATATTTGGTGTAGGATAATTTAGCTATTTACCCCAGCATGACTGTCTGACTTAGCAAAACCACTTGATTCTGTTACTAACAGTTGCTGTCAGTCTCCAAAATCTCTTACATTCCACATCAACTAAGGCTTCATCACACTCCGTTAGATACACAAAGAAACTTCTCCGGGCACCGTGCTTTGAGTTCTCTTCTCCCCTCAACTTATATGATTCAGTTTCTTCTCAGTTTCTCTATTTCCTAAATCCAACTCCTTCCCTTTTTTGGATCCCAGGAAAAGGTGGTAACAGTTGTCTGAGATTTCTCACTCTGAGTTTCGTCAGTGTTAAAATTATAGTAGTTCAAACCTTCATCCCTTATGCAACTAAATACCCACGACATGTCCCAGTCTCTGAAAGGCAACCAAGAACATTTATTACATAAACTCCATATTTTATGAAAGATGTTAGCTTGTTCTGAAGTAATCTACCCAGAAATCTCCTTTAATTTTGGTATTTCATACTTTCATGATTGTGAATAAATTTGCTGTTTATAATTTCTTTAGAAAATTTTTAATTACCACTAAGACTTTTTGTGCCAAATAATCATTATTTAAACTTTTAAATTAAAATTAAAAGATTAAAATGTGACATATTTTAAAGTTAAATATAAAATTCATTTATGCAGGATCTTTAAGGTTACTATTTTAGCATTTCTATCAAATTTATGGGAAACCTTAAATTATTGTTCCAGTATACCAATAAAATAGCATGATTTTTAATAACTGTTTAAGACAGTGACATAAAATATCATGAGAAATACTGTAAGTAAACATTTTTGATATTACTACTCTGATGAGATAGTCCAAAAATAAACAACATTTTATTTATTTAATTATTCAATTACTTACAGAATGAGGATTTTTTTCCTATGTGATACTTTAGAAGGCATGGCCCAAATAAGGTCGGCACCAACTTTTAACTGATATATATGATTTAGAAAAAAAGAAATAGCATCTAAACTATTCATGGGAAAATGATGAGAGATCTCAACCAAAATGTATCATTTTTATCAGAAACAATCTAAAACCTTTTGAAATTTCTTAAAATCTTTTTCTGAGTTATTGTCTTTTAAATGAAACTAACACTTTATTTATTTTTAATTGAATATTGGTACTATATATATATATATATATATATATATATATACACACACACACATCACGACCATGTTCATCATTGAGAATATATAGCAGTATATAACATGACTTAATTCTCATTTTTAACCTTCCCCTGCCCACCCTACAACCCCCTGCCCCTATGTACATAATTTTTGTTTCATTTTTTTACCAGCACATTTTTTTCTTTCCCCTCATCACTTAACCCTAAACCCCAATTTTCTTTGAATATTTATTATTTCATAATATCTACCATGTGTTATAGAACTCATTTACATCTTCAGTTTCTCATACCAGAGAAAAGATATGACATTTACACATCTGTGACCTATTTATTTTACTTATGACTATGTCCCTAAGGTACGTTTATTTGAGTATAAATGACTCAAGATTATCATTTTTATGACAGAGTAATACTCCATTTTGTAAAACACACACACATATACATACACATATCTTCTTTATCCACTCTAAAGTTGATGAGCATTTGGATTGTTTCCAAGACTTAACAATCACAAACTGAGCTGCTATAAACATGGCTGCACATATGTCACTGTGATATAAATCTTGTAATTCTTTCATTCATATCCCCAGCAGAGGAATATCAGTGTCAACTGGGACCTATAATCCTAGTTTTTGAGGAATATCCACACTGATGTCCATAGTGGTTGGAAACACTGGCTTAGGGAAAAAACTTTATGAATAAATCATCTATAGCACAAGAACTAGCAGAAGAAATAAACAAATGGAGCTCATCTTATTAAAAAGCTTCTGCACAGCAAAAGAAACCACCAGCAGAGCGAAAAGACAAAAAACAGTATGGGGAAAAAAGTTTACCAGTTGTATCTGAGACAAAGAACTACTATATAGAATATATAAAGAGCTTAAAAAAATCAGCACCTTCCCCAAATTTAAAGACCCAATTAAAAAATGGGCATCTGAAATGAACAGACACTTTTCATAGGAAGAAGTAGAAGCAGCTAAGAATCATATGAAGAAATCTTCAACATCACTGTTCATTCGAGAGACGCAGTTGAAAACAACACTGAGATTTCATCTCACTCCTCAAAGAATAGCTGCAAAAGTAGGCAGCAGAAATGCTGGTGAGGCTGTGGAGAAAAAGGAACCCTTCTCCATCGTTCATGGCAATATACACTGGTAAATCTGTACCACTTTAGATAATTCAAAAATCCTGTGCCATTTTGATTTTGTTGTTTGCACATTATCTAAATCAAATTCAAAGACATCAAATCTTACTCTCCTTCAACATACAAAAATAACTAATATAACTAATGTAATGAATGTAATGTAACTAATGTAATGAATCCCTACAATGTTTCCTGCATTGTTACCTGTGGTTAACTTCCTAAAAAAATCTTTTAAAAATCCTTATTTGCATTTTAGAATTAAAATGTCAATAAACATGCAATCCAGTATTATCACAGGGCGGGGCCTGAGGGTTAGCTCAGTGGTTCCAGCGCCTGCCTTGCAAGCCTAAGGTCCTGAGTTCAATCCCCGGTAACCACATACAATGTTGGGCATGGTGATTCACACCCACCAGCAATCAATACCACATACCACAATGCTGAGTGTGGTGGCTCATGCCTGTCATCCCAGCACTCAGGACGCAGAGACAGGAGGATTGCTGAGTTCAAAGCTTGCCTAGGCTACACAGTGAGCTCAGGGCTAGCCTGAACTACAAAGTGAGACCCTGTCTAAAAAAAAAAAAATATATATATATATATATATATATATATATATATATATATATTATCACAGTGCACTCATCTCATATGTAATATAAAAATAGAAATAATTTCCCTCTTAGTGATTCACATGTAAATCAGCTATTTTCAGAGCATCAGAGATGCAATTTTCATGGGAACATTTTAACTTGTGATTTATACTAAACAATTGGTTATTTCTCACCTCTCATTATTATATATAAAGGATTAAAATGAATCTTTTTCTATATGACTAAAATGACTTAGAGTGACCATTGGTGAACAAATTCATCTCGTTCATCAATCTATTGATTCATGTTTATATATATATTGCTATATGGAAGGCTTTTTGTTAGTTACTGGGGGAACTTTCAATGAAGACAAATTATCTAAAGTCCTGATCTTTGGCAAGACAACAAGGAGAATATCATATGTGCACACATAATGATATCTGTATATGCATATATAATTTACAATGTAAATTGTGCTGACTAGCTCTAGTACAGGTGAAACAATATTGGAAATTAATAAAGCAAAGCTTGCATCAGATATAATTATTTTAATATTGATATACCAAGATTAGCCACAATTTTTCATGTGTCTGTCATTTTTGTCTTTGGGGTTACTGTAAAAATACCATTAGTTGAGTAACTTACAAAGAACAGAGATTTATTTTGCATACTTCTAGTGGTGAGGAAGCAAAGATCATGCTTGGTCATAGCCAGACATCCTGTGAGGGCTCACTTTCTGCAGTGTAGATAGCTTTCTTTCCATTGTAATTGTATAAGCTCCTAGAAGAATCAGCATCTTTATGACACTTCTTCTTTAATTTTATTAGCATCTCATTATTTGCTTTGGTTGGTCTCAAATTGGGGCCTCACACATGTAAGTGTCCTACTGCTAAGGTAAGGGCTGGCCACGAATCTTCTTTTAGAAAGGCACTAACTCTATTCGAGAGAGAGTCTCTTGTATGCTCTCAACATCTCTCAAGAGCCCACTCTCTAATACAATTTCCTTTGGGGTTAGAATATCAGTATATACATTTTAGAATAACATAAATATTCAGACTATGGAAACCAAATACTTAGCATTCTAAACTTGTTAGGCCATATGGTCACTGTCTCACAACCGTTCATCAGATTGCATAAAAATAACCACGGACTCTGTATGACAGAATGAGACTGGGCAGGCTGCGCTCCAGTAATACTTTTATGGATACAGAAGGTTGATTTTACTTTTTTTTAATTTAAGAAAATATTATTCTTTTTTGGTAATTTCAACCACATGGGTGGCATATTTTTGTGGCACATGAGTCTTTGAACATCGGGCCTCTGGCCTCATGTAGCCTAGGTACAGTGATTCCAGAACTGTGTTCAGTACCAGCGCTCATGAAGACGAAAGAGCAACACTTTTATGTCACAATGTGTAGAGTTATCAAGCAATTAAAAGAAATAAAAATCTCTGAGCAGGGTGTTAAAGGGTAAGTTAGCACAACTCATCACAATTTCCTAAAACTCTTGCTCATTGATGCATTAATTCATTCAGTCATTTGGTCAAAAATCTGTGTGGTTTTCACCAAATTTGTGGGATTGATCTTTTATCTTGATTATTTTGACTGTGTCCTTTTCTATAACTGCGGCCACTTTAAAGCTGAAATAAAATGAAGTAGTTATGATATATAGATAGTAATTTAAAACAAAATCAAAGTATCTGAATAAAATAGCCACAATATTCTCATTACAACTTTTTTTTTTTTTTTTTTTTTGAGACAGGGTCTCACTTTTTAGTTCAGGCTGGCCCTGAGCTCACTATGTAGCCCAGGCAAGCCTTGAATTTAGCAATCCTCCTGTCTCTGCCTCCTGAACGCTGGGATTACAGGCATGAGCCACCATGCCCCGCGCTGTGGTATGTGGTATTGATTGCTGGTGGGCATGAGTCTCCACGCCCAGCACTGTATGTGGTTACCGGGATCGAATTCAGGACTTTGCACTTGTGACGCAGGCAGGCAGCACCGGAACCACTGAGCTAAATCTCTGGCTCTATCATTGCAATTTTTATGTTTAAAAGAAAGGTTATCCTTTGATGATGTAAAAAAGATTGAAAATCTAAACTCTACTTGTCACTTTTTAAATCTTTTGTGATATTGTTTTGTAACCTTCTTAAAAATAAAGAATATGTAGGCCGGGTGTGGTGGCCCATGCCTGTAATCCCAGCACTCAGGAGGCAGAGGCAGGAAGATTGCTGAGTTTGAGGCTTGCCTGGGCTACATAGCGAGCTCAGAGCCAGCCTGAACTACAAAGGGAGATCCTGTCTCAAAAAAAAAAAAAAAAAATTTAAAATTTAAAAAAATGAAGTATATGTACATTATTCAAATATCTCTTAGTATCATAAATCTACTATCAATGTATTCATAATAATTCACTTAATATAATTTTAATTTTTTGGTAGTGTTATTCTTAAAAAAATTTAAATACGTCTGTAATCCCAGCACTCGGGAGGCAGAGACAGGAGGATTGCTGAATTTGAGGCTTGCCTGGGCTACATAGTGAGCTCAGGGCCAGCCTGAACTGCAAAACGAGACCCTGTCTCAATAAATAAATAAATAAATAAATAACCTTTTGTTCTGTATTTCCAGCTGGAAACAGTGTTGCACTACTATTATAGTGATAAAATTATTTTAGTGACTTTATATGAAAACACTAGAAATACACTCACAGATGGGATATAAGATGGCTATTAATCACACAGTATAATTAGAATAAGAGCAAAAGTAGGTAAATAATGTAAATTTGAACAAAAGCTTTTTAAAAATCAATTTATTACATTTCCTTGAACATTTTTCCTACTCATGTTATACATAGCATTTTTGACAACTATGAGTGACATATAAAACTGGGATAGATGGGGATTTTTTTCTCATATTACATATTATGAAATAGAATCTACATGCAATACCTTTATTGTACATTTCAACTCAAAGAAGTAAGCAGAATTAGCATCTCCTGTCCACAGAATACCAGAATTACATCCATGTACCATATTTTTTTTTTTGAGACAGGTTCTCACTTTGTAGTTCAGGCTGGCCCTGAGCTCACTATGGAGCCCAGGCAAGCCTGGAACTGTCTCCATGTACCATATTTTAAGCAAAATTAAAACTCAGTATCAGTTGAGAGGAAAATAATTAAGGAATATAGTAATTTAAGGACTTTTCAATGAATTCCTTCATGTTAGAGCAGTGGAAAATTAGAGTTAGGATATACATCTACCATCAAAAAGATACGTGGAGCTAATAGAGGCAGGCGCCGGAACCACTGAGCTAAACCTCCGGCCCGAGCTAATAGATAATAAACCACCAATTTCCAAGTTACTATTTAACATTTATTTTTTCTTCACATTTACCTATATTTTAAAAATATTTTTTTCTTTTCACATTTCTGAAAGATCTCTGCCATAATTTTAAATATTTAACATTTGCATCAGGATAATGATGTATTCATAAAGTTTTTTTAAATATTTGTATGTGCTACCGAAATTCAACCTATGGCCTGTGTTCAGAACTAGCCCATTAGTTATTTTGAGACCAAGCCCTGGAGTGTCCCTAAGTTTCCCCAGTTGGCTTGACCTTTCAACTCTCCAGCAGCTCCTGTCCGCAGAATACCGGGATTATATCCATGTACCATGATGCTCCTAGATCTGATGGGCTTTGTAGATGATTCACTTGGTAAAAGAAATAACAATGTAGTCCATTCATTATCACAATAGCAAAATTTTCAACGGCTCACATAATTCTGTAATTAATTATTTTTGAATGAGGGCATGTTGACAACATTAGAAAATGTCTTTACATTTGTGTATTAACCATCTTCAATATAGACTTTCAAAGAAAAAAGTAAGCACAAATTAATAGAAGGCATTTAATAGCCCCAAATAAATGATTTCATCTTATAAAACAACATTTATGACTCAGGGACTTAGCTTAAGTGGTACTATGCCTACCTTGGAAGCACAAGGGCCCAAGTTCAATCCCTGGTGCCACAAACAAACACGGCACTCAAATAGAATTATCATTCAAAATACCACTTTCATTAAAAATGTCATTGATTTTGTCTACTTGAATCATCAGCCAAAATTTAATCACATACTTTAAGAAATTATAAGATTCATCTCTTCCTACAAATATTCATTGTTGCATAAAATATATTTGTAGTAGGCCCATGCATGGAACTGTGATAAAGAATTTTCTCTTAGTTGTTTATTTAAATGGAAGAAAAATCCAGTTTTTGTTTAAATATAATTATATCTCTCTTTAGTATTAAACTATAAAATACCACTTATCAGTTGATAAAAATAAACAGCCACATGTATTCCTTAGTTTATATACTGAGTTGCTCACAAAATATCTCCCTTTTTCTGGCATTTATTTTATCATATTTTCTAATGTCATAAATAAGTCCTATTACACTTTATACTGACTGTTAGGTTCATGTGGACAGTATATAACTTAGCAAGATGTCTGCTGCTAAATTTGCAATGGTATCTATTTGTATTTCAATTTAATCACAATTAACAGAAAATGTGAAATATTTTAGAAACATAATCTTTATGTCCATAATTAAAGAAGCACAAAAAACATTTAATAATAAATCCATATATTAGGAAAATGAATCAAAAGAAAGCTAATATAAATACAAAGAGTTTAAGAATGCTTCATCAATGCCAGCCATGGTAGCTCAGGCCCATAATCCCAGCACTCAGGAGGCAGAGGCAGGAGGATTGCTGAATTCCGGGCTTGCCTGGGCTATAAAGTGAGCTCAGGGCCAGTCTGACTTACAAAGCGAGATCCTGTCTCAAAAAAAAAAAATGCTTTATCATGAGCATATAAGCTTTTGAAATTTTAAAATATTTAGGTATACGTAACAATGACAAAATTGATCAAGGCATAAAAAAGAAATGCAAATAAAAATAATTTACACAAAAATAGTCTAACACCTCTAATAAATTGTATGATTTGTTGAACAACAGTTATCAAATAGTTATTCAAGATTATCACAGTTCTTAAAAGGGCAATAATTACTGTGTAAATAAATACACTAGTGAAATAAAAAACAGATAATTTTATAAGTATTTTGACAAATTCTCCAAAAACAGAAATAATTGTGACTAAGATGAATCAGTTTATTGTTAAGATGTAATTGTGGAAAGTTAGAGAAATAAAAGTTATGAATATAGATGCAAGCATTCAAATATAAAGCAATTTTTCCAAGGTTGGAGAAAACCATCTTACTGGTTTAAAATGGAAAACACAGGTCCATTTTTCACGAAAGATTCTCCTTTTTGTGTTTCCTAAGAACACCTCTGCCTTAGAATGAATTTTTTCCCAACATGCAGCTTTGTTTCCCACGAGACTGGCTTGGTTTACGTCAGTTTTAATTGTCTGTGCTTACGCACTTGCGCTCTGGTCTAATGGTCTGAACAGTGATGCACTAAAGTTGCTGTTCTGTTGCTGTTCCGTTTCTTAAAATATATACTGAATACATGCTACCTCCTTAAAGTCTCATTATTATTGAATCACAATTCCTTTATACTCTGCATTTGGTATGAAATCTATCAAAACGTATAGGTTCTGCACTGGGGGTTTAGCTCAGTGGTTCTGGTGTCTAGCTGGCAAGCCCAAATTCCTGAGTTTGATCCCTGGTACCACACACAACAATGCCGAGTAGGGTGGCTCATGCTTTTAGTCACAGCACAAATCATAATGTGAGCTGATCTGAATTTTATTTATACTCGATAGACTAGAGATTGCAGCTGGTAAGAAGGAAGACATACAAGAGGATAATGTAATAATTCAGGATATAAAATTTTATCTTTTGAATTAAATTGAGGTCAAGAAAGTGGATAAAATAATGAAATTCTATAAAATAGA
Source organism: Thryonomys swinderianus (assembly GCA_004025085.1). Taxonomy (NCBI): domain Eukaryota; kingdom Metazoa; phylum Chordata; class Mammalia; order Rodentia; family Thryonomyidae; genus Thryonomys; species Thryonomys swinderianus. The sequence goes on from PVIC010006849.1 coordinate 32,088, forward strand.
ACCTATAGAGTATACAAAATGCCATACATCCATATAAAATGAAGAGAACAGTGACAGCAATGAAATATATTTTCCTACACCGTGAAGAACCACAAAACGATAGAGATACTCATTTACTAAAATTGAATAGATGGAAAAGATTGACTGTAGTAAAAGGACCCCAATTTTGGATTTGAAATGCAGTCCTGAGGAACTTTTTCATGATTCAGATGGTGCAGTTCTGTACATGGCTTGACATCAAGTAAATAAATTCACTGCTTGAAGGACAAACCTCTGTGGTGCCTATCAAACTTGATTAATCATTATGGAGATATCATTTAAGAAATGAGACTGTATTAAGTTATTAATCAGACAAAGGGCTGGTTGACTTTTCTCACGAAAATGCAGCGCAGTGAAGGATGACTAGAGAAATGTTTTGCTCAAATAATAAAAACAGAGAATAACATCAGCACCATGAGTTTTGGGGTTTCCTAGTTAACTGCTCCTACCTGGCAACCCACGTGGGGCATATGGGCTGCATTCTGTTCTCCTGTGGCAGCAGAAAATGTTACCAGGAAACTCATTGGATGAATGACATATTTTCCTTATTGATGATATTTAGTGTAATTGTAAAATGTGAAAGTCAGTGTAAATGAATTAAGCAATGGACATAATCTTTATTCAAATTCCTAAATCACTTTTCTTAATACTAATTTATTATATTTCTCAAAATCAATTTATTAATCAAAAACTCAGAAATAAGAATATCGACAAAACATGATTACCTAAGAATGCAGCAGCATAAAAACAGGTTCAGTAAAAACTTGGAGACTTTGGCTTAGGTAGACACTTTATTAACAAAACATCTAAAACATGAGAACTAGCAGAAAGATTCAACAAATGGAATCTCATCCTACTAAAAAGCTTCTGCACAGCGAAAGAAACCTCTGGCATAGCTAAAAGATAATCAACAACTGGGAAAAATCTATTTAGCTGTTTGTCAGACAAAGGGCTACTATTTAGAATATATAAAGAACATAAATAAATCAGTCCCCCTAAGTTTAAAGACCCAACTCAAAAATGGGCATCCGAAATGAACAGACCCTTCTCAGAGGCAGAAGTCAAAGCAGCCAAGAAGCATATGAGGAAATGTTCAACTTCACTGTTCATTCAAGAGATGCAGATGAAAACAACACTGAGATTTCACTCACTCCACAAAGGATGGCTATTTTGCAAAATCAACCAGCAATAAATGCTGGCAAGGCTGCTGGGAGAAAGGAACCCTTCTCCAATGTTGGTGGGAATGTAGACTGGTGCAACCAGTGTGGAAATCAGTGTAAACTGGGATTAGAAAACTAGGATTAGAGGTCCCATTTGACCCTGCTACTCCCCTGCTAGGAATGTACCCAAAGGAATTAAGAGAGTCATACTGTAAATGCACATATACCAATCTTGGAAACAACCCAGATGGCCATCAACTGGAGACTGGATAAAGATGTGGGTTTTTTTTATAAAATATTGTATTACTCTGCCATAAAGAAGGACAAGTTTCATTCACTTATGTGCAAATCGATACACCTTGAGGACACACTAATAAGTTAAATAGATAGATCTCAGATATGTAAATATCATATTTTTTCTGTGGTATGGGAACCTGTAAATGTAAATGAGTTCTAGAAGGTATGATACATTTTGTAAAATAGGAAATATTCAAAGGGAATGTGTTGGGGGAATGTAATGAGGGGAAAGAATAAATATGATTTGGAAAGAAAAAGAAAGAACATACATATAGTGGGTGAGGGGTTGGGAGGGGAGTAGGGATATGGGTAAAAATGAGAATTAAATTGTGTCATATACTGGTACAAATTCTGCAATGTTGAGTGTGATTGTGAGCTGTCTATAAAATGTACCAATGAAGAATTCAATTAAAAAATGTAGCAGCATAAATTGGTGGGTGCAAGCATTAATGTGTCATATGACCAATAATACTGTGTTATTGCTGAGAAGTTATTATACAATATTCTGAAGTAAATTGTACCTCCTTCCCTGGCTTTCCATTGTAAGATAGCTACTCTACATATGGTCTCAGTTACATAAAAATATTTTGCCACATAGAAAAGTAAATATGTTTGCATTTTGTTGGCAGAGCTTTTTAATTATGGTTCAGATTATTTAATGTTTTGGAGTAGAAAGAAGGGCATTGAAGTAAATATTATGTTCTTTTGACATTAAGTAGGATGAGAAAAACTCTATAAACAATCTTCACATTTTAAAAAGATTGCATTTTTTTCAACTAACAAACATTTACTTCTAATTTTATTCATGTAGGTGACAGTAAACAAAATAAAGCCATAACAACAAAAACAAAATCTGTTATGTTGAAACTTTAAAAGGAGACCTGACAGAAAATATCTAGATTTTCTTCCATATGTAGACAGTAAGACTCCACCAGTTCATTTTAATGTGAACAAAAATGGTTGTACAACTATGTTAAAACTATTGAAATATGAATGTTCCTCCATATATACTATTTGAAAAGACATGTCAAAAATAAAGATTTGTTTACAAACATATACACATATGTGTCTATATGTATGTGGATGAACATTCAGAAAAATCTTTTCAAAGAGACACAAAACTGAATATATGGCCAATACCTAATTACCCTCAAAAGGAAGAAAAACGATATGGGTACTCAAAGTTAACCTCTATATTTTATTTCCTAGTAATAGTTAATATATTTTGAAAAATCAACTGATCAACCAACAAGCAAACAAAAACAAAAAGACAAAGAAAAATTAACTTCATGTGGTTTTAACCACATTTACTTGTTTACCAAGCAAAAAAAAAAAAAAAACAAAATTATATCAGAAGATTGGGATGGAAATCATCTAATTTTAGCTTTGAAATATAAGAATATGCCTGATAGGGGACAATCATATATATCTTATCAAATGTTAAGCATTAAAATTATATAGAAAAAAAGAATTAAAATTATAAAACTTTGCAACAAGGGAGATGTAATAGAGAATATCTTTTTGCTACTGCACTGTGAATCCCTGTTATACATTCACAGACATTCCTTATAGAAGGGCTAAATTCACCTGAAACCCTTGAATATTTTTCAAATTTTTCATTTTTCAAATGGATCTCAGGTCTCCTTTTTGTTATAAAGCTAATAAAGTCTAAAGCAGGACCCTTTTTGAAATTTCCTCCATTTTCTGATTATCTTATGACATCAATTTCTATAGCAGCTAAACTTCTTTGGGAATCAGAAAAAATTTGTAAGAATCTAACATCTTAAAAAGTACATAGAGGGCCGGAGATTTAGCTCTGTGGTTCCAGCGCCTGCCTCGCAAGCACAGGTCCTGAGTTCAATCCCGGTAACCACATAGAATGCCGGGCGTGGTGACTCACGCCCACCAGCAATCAATAGCACATACCACATACCACAGTGCCGCGCGTGGTGGCTCACGCCTGTAATCCCAGCACTCGGGAGGCAGAGACAGGAGGATTGCTGAGTTCGAGGCTTGCCTGGGCTGCGTAGTGAGCCGAGGGCCAGCCTGAACTACAAAGCGAGAACCTGTCTCAAAACAAACAAACAAAAACAAACAAACAAAAGTACATAGAGGGTAACATTAGAGTCAAATGGGACCTGTAATCCTAGAAATATACTGAAAAGAATTGAATCATATCATAAAGACATATGTGCACCCATGTTCATACCAGTTCAGTTTGTGATAGCTCAACCTTGGAAACAAGCCAAATGCCCATCAACTGGAGACTGGATAAAGAAGTTTTTTTTTTTTTTTTTAATAACATGGAGTATTACTCTGCCTCAAAGAATGATAAGTTTGAGTCATTTATACTCAAATGCATGTACCTTGAGGACATACTAAACAGTGAAATAAACAGGTCACAGATATGTAAATATGTCATTTTTCTGGTATGAGAATCTGTAGATGTAGTGAGTTCTAGAATGCATGATATTATGAAATAGGAAATATTCAAAACGAAAGGGATAGGGGAAAGTAATGAGGGTAAATAACAAATATGATTAAAAAAGAAAGAAAAGTATATCGATCGTGGGGGTTGTAGGGTGGGTAGCTATATGGGTAAAACTGAGAATTAACCCATGCTGTATACTGCTACAAATTTCTGAATGTTGAGGGTGATCAAGAGATGTATATAAAATATACCAATAAAGAATTCAGTAAAAAGTAAAAAGTATATAAGGGTAAATCTGATAAAGATTATTAAACTATAGACCTGTGAAATTTGTAATGTTATTTATCAAGTTATAGACTTGTGAATTTAGCAGTGTTATCAAAGAAAAAAATTAAACAAATGAAAAATATAGCTCTAGTTTAAAAAAGGGATAAATTTCTACTTTCCATTATAACAATTTGCTAGATTTCACTGTTACATACTCATATATAGCATAAAACATATTGAAATAAGTTAATGTCCAATATTATCTGTTAATTTAAAAGTAAAATTTTCAAATTGTTGAAATATAAATAGAAAAATTAAATAAAGACAAGGGTGAAGTTAAAGTGTATCATACACTAGAATTACTTTTTAAAAATTAAAATATATTTTCTTGGCAATTTTGTGGTAATCATATTTTTCAGAGTTGATATATATTTATTTCTTAATTTTAGTGCATAGGATCAATTAATTGTAATATTTGTAATTATAAAATATTGTAATATTTGGGGTACTTATTTTAATATTTCCAAAAGTGAATGTGCAGTCACAAAAAAACTGGATTTGTCTTATAACTCTACATTCTTGTGCATGGAATACAACTCATTGATTTACCTGATTCCTTCATTCCATAGTCTTGTTTTCTACTGCTTCAAAAATGTGCTTCACATTGAAGAAATTTTACTGTAAAATAACATAACTTCCTTGACTTCTGTTTTTGCCTATTGCACAAACTCAGAATGCTAGGTGGTCCTATGTCTGCTCATTCTGTTTAACCACCCTGGTTAGATCTTCCACAGATATAGAAAAGTAAACAAGGAAAATTTTTCCAGAACCCACTTTGTATCAACACTCCGTTAAGTAACCATTTGACCGTCCATGTTATGCATGGTTTCAGTGGATGGGAATATCAAGGTTTTATTAGTGTTTACAGTAAGATTTATTTTTGGCATTCTAGTGAAATGTGGAGTGACACTACCAGAAAAAAAAAAAAAAAGAAAATGTGTGAACGATTTTAAAGTCATTGAGAAGATTCTTTCCCATAACCTCCATAAAAGGTAAACAGTATCGCAGTTACTATTTTACATAATTTGGGTTTATTAGCCTAACACAAATGTCTACTTTGTTCTGTGTTGCTGAAGAGCAGGAAACAAGAAATTTTTGAGTCTTTTACCATATTCTTTACATTTCTCCTCCTAAATGTAAGTGGTTCGTATTTTACTACATATTTTATGCATGGAATAGAAAAATACTGAATTTTGTGCTTGCGGTTACTAATTAATTTCATTGAGATAACGACTAATTTATAATGCCTTTTTGTTAAAATAATGATCTTTGGGCCAGGGATTAAACTCAGTGGTTCCAGAATCTGCCTGGCAAGTACAAGGTTCAGAGTTTGATTCCTGGTAACTGCATACCACATGTGGGGAGTGGTCGTCACCCCTGTAATTCCAGAACTAGAGAGGCAGAGGCAGGAGGATTGCTGTGAGTTTGAGACCAGCCTGGGCTACATAGTGAGTTTAGGACCAGCCTGAACTACACAGCAAGACCCTGTCTCAAAAAGAAAAAAGAAAGAAAAAAAAAAAAGAAAAAAGTTCATGTTCAAAGAGAGCACAATTTGAAAATTACAAAATGTGTATCAGCATATAGTAACCTCATTCCTTTGAGCAAATTTTATATTTTATATTCATCAGTTAAAATCAATTTAATTTATATTGAAAAGATTAAGGCAGGCATTTTAAAATATCAAGTAGTATTGAGTGTTTTTAAAGTAAAAAAAATGGTAGGGAATGTGAAATACACACATAATTATCATTATTCAAATAAATGCAAAAATACCAAGATAAAAATCAACATGAATACAAAAACTGTAAAAATTAAATATCTGGGATACATTTTAAAGGTAAACAAACACTATTTGAGGTCTTATTTCATGATGTGGGTTAGTAGGGGTTGTAATAAAAAATGTCATATGATTTGAATTTTTCTTTCTTGTTAAAAGCTTTTTCAAGTGGAAAGTTGTCTTACATTGTGTCAAAAGAATAAGCTGTCAGATCGCTAATGTTTAATGCATTCTGAGAATAACTGCCATGTTCTATACTAATTTGACCTTTTCAGATCTCTAAGTTGGATTGGATAGACATTTCTATCCTATTTAAAACTCAAACCCCTGTTGGGTAGAGCTAGAGTGACCATCTGTTGAAATTCAGAATACAAAAAGGTTAAAGTACATAATCAAGTGTTTTCCAGTGTATTCTGTAATTGTATTTGCCATCTTTCTATTCAAAATTATAAAAATCTGTGATGATATGAATTCAGTTTTCAAAATTCAAAAAACAAAAACTAGTGTGAATAAGCTTCACTCTTAGGTGTTGCAATATTTTGAAAGCCTATGTAAAAATATTTCTGACTTTTACTGGGACATTAGGGATTATTCTATTTGTCCCCTGGAGAGCAGCATGCCTCAGCCTATTTCAGGATTGCTAAGATATGATCAAGACAAGTGTGACTGTGAGATTTAAAAATCTGTTCTTCATGCAGTATCAATTGTGAAAATTATGTGTACTTCAATATGGTCTTTTATATTTGTAGTCAAAATATTCTGAGATCTAGCATAGGACAAATTAGAGCATAAAATACAGTGTCACAGGAAATAATTAGGTTTATATCAAATATTAAAATTGATTTTCACAGTATTGTATTACCTACAATATGAATCAACTATACATTTTGTTTTAATGTTATATTTAAAAATGGTATATCAACTGGTCATGGTGGCTCACGCCTGTAATCCCAGCACTCGGGAGGCAGAGACAGGAGGATTGCTGAGTTTGAGGCTTGCCTGGGCTACATAGTGAGCTCAAGGTCAGCCTGAACTACAAAACGAGAGCCTGTCTCAAAAAAAAAAGTATGTCATTAATAATTAGGTGTAACAACATATTTTTATTTGTAACTTTTAGTGCATATGTTATTAATAGCATGTATCTGAAGACTGACTATAACTTTTTTCTCTATATAATGTAGGCATAAATAAAAATACCATTCAGTAATTTAATTGTTATAGATACACTTTATGATATTAAAAGTGTAAGAGTGGCTGGGCGTGGTGGCTCACGCCTGTAATCCCAACACTCAGGAGGCAGAGACAGGAGGATTGCTGAGTCAAGGCTTGCCTGGGCTATATAGTGAGCCAGCCTGAACTACAAAGAAAGACCCTGTCTCAAAAAAAAAAAAAAAGTGTAAAAGTGAAGCCAAATAATTTATCAATCACTAAGAGGTGGGTATGTTTCTGTTTGTTCCAGCAGCGAGGTTATTGCAATCATACAAAATAACCTGGCTGTGCAAGAAATTTTAGGAACAACTCAATTAGCTCTATTAGAAATTTCTTTTCATAATACCTTTAAGAAAGTAGCTTAAATTGTCATTTAATGACTTCACCCTCACACTACAATATATAGTTTCCAAGAAATGCCTTCAAGATAATATATTAAGTTTCAGGCAGTCTGATCTGTTTTCTAGGGTAATTGTCCAAGATATGTTTGTAAAATTTGGAAAAACAATTATCATTGAAGGAAAGAACAACTTTTGGTCATTCTGTGGTGAAATAATGACAAAAATTAGTGCCTAAGACATAATTTTAAAGTGTATGCATTATACAATTTTACTCGTGTATATATACAAAATACATTTGAAAGTTGTAAAATACAGTGATATATATATATATATATATATATATATATAGGCAATGTACAATCAATAAATTACTTGTGAATCTATAATTTTTTGAAACATTGCCACAAAATAATCAACATCTAATAAACTGGCTGAAGAAAATGTGTTTCCAAACAATGAGATTCTGCCTCAGTCCAGAAAGAATGGCTGGTATCAAAATCAGTCAATAACACATGCTAGCAGGACTTTGGGGAAAAAAAGGACCCCTTCACTATTGGAAGGAAAGTAGACTGGTGCAACTACTGTAGAGATCAGTATGGAGACTCCCCAGAAAACTAGGACTAAAGGACCCATTTGAACCCTCTGCTTCCCTGCTGGGTGTATTCATGAAAGAATTAAAAGCATCATGCCATCACAATATGTGTACAATATTTATACCAGCAGAGTTTGTGATAGCTAAATCTTGGAAACAATCCAAATGCCCATAAACTGAACACTAGATAAAGAAGATATATTATATATAGTAAGTATTTTGCTCTGCCATAAAGAATAAGTTTGAGTCATTCATACTCAACTGGACATACCTTAAGGAAATTCATAAATGAAAAAAAAATAGGCCACAGATGTGTAAATACCATACCTTTTCTCTGGTATGAGAATCTGAAAATGTAAATAAGTTCTAGAATGTATGATAGACACTGAAAGTAGAAAATTATGGAAGATGGGGAGGAGGGTTCAATAATGAAGGAAAAGAAAAAGTGATGGTAAAAGAAAGGAAACAAATGCATGTATATAGGGGTAGGGGGGTTGTAGAGTGGGTAGTGGAATGAAAAAAATAGAATTAAGTCAAATCATATACCGGAACAAATTCTCAATGTTAAGTGTGATCATGATGCATACATAAAATGTGCTTATAATCACAATAAAATAGAAATTTAAATACAAAAATAAGCCTAGAATATATTTTGCACAGTATACAAAAAATGGGAAATTTGACTCAGTACGTTCTATAATAATTCATCACCATGAATGATCACTAGATGCTAAATTGCATATTAGTATTTAGTACACATGTTATGGAATATTAGTATCAAGAAACAACTTTCCATTTGTTTTATGGGTTAGCAATTTGTATTCTTGTGTTAAAACAATGTTGTTTTCTATTAGTGTTACCTGTTCTTATAGTTTTAACTAATCCTCATATGTATATACAGTTTCTACTTTAATGAGTTATTGCGGTCATTCTAAGTACCTGACATGCTTTGAAGATATCCCTGAACAATTTTATATGCTTGCAGCAGTTTTCTTCACAAATTGATCCTTTGAGAAACGGACTGTTAGATTTTAGTTACTGTGATAAACAAGCAAAATAATAAACTTGAAAGAGAAAGGGCTTCTACTTGTTTTAATCCTTGATTGACTAGTCACCTTGTTATAGAACCACCATGACACTGTTTAATGGAAAGAGGACGTAGCTAAGCAAAGCCTTGCAATTTATGACTAAGAAAGAAAGGAGAGAAAGAGTAAGTGGCTAAGAGCTCACAGTACACTGTGGAAAAACATGACCCAATAAGCCAGAGACCTTCTGAAGGGCTTCATATCCTAAGGCATCATTCCATTTTTTTTTTCCTGTTAGAAATTTCTTTAGAAGCAACTCTGACATGGACTTTGGGGGTGGGAAATTAAAATTGGAAATTATAGCTTTAATGTTCCAGGAATTAAAAGGATAGGGATTTTTATTTTCTTTTTTAAATTGTGGTACTCCTACCACTTAGAATAGTATGCAACAAGTGGTGGTACGAACTAAATGTTTTCTTGCCAATACATTAGTTTGAAAAAAACTGATAGAGCAATTGTGATGATTTATATTTAGATGATTGAAAATGTTACTTCCAGAAATATGCAGAATTATTAATACATGGCTGGGGATTTAGCACAGTGGTAAATTTGTGAGTTCAATCAATGGCATCACAAAAATATATGTTAATACTTTATGATTATCAACATATACACAACACCAAATTCACTTCATTTATTATAGAGAAAAAATAAGAACTGCAAGTAAATATTTAATGACAGCTTATTTTCTTAGATTTTTTTCTAAATATGAAATTAAACAATCTGATCCGCATTATGTTGAGTAAGAACTTATTATGTGTTTCAGAATTAAATATCAAATACCTACATATAAATACAATTTGCCTTGCATATTATTAATATGCACCGATCTCTATTTTGATGGTCAGTAGAGAAAAAACTCAAGATAGAATGCTGCAGGAAATAATTTGAGAAAAAGTATCTTTAGGACTAGGTATAAATTTCACTGGTAGGAACTTCCCTGGCACAAATAAGGCTTTGGAAAATAAAATGAATGAATAAATATAATGGACTATTAAATGCATATACCAATATAAAAAGCAGAATAACTTGTTTATTTTAATAGGTTCAATACTATTGATTTTTTAATCATGTAAAATAACTTAATTATGTGAAAGAACAAGACTCTTTAGCAACTAAAAATGTTCATTAATATTAAGCTTTACCATAATATTTTTCTTAAGAAAATATTATATAGATTAATTTTATACTAGTATATTCTTTTTGTACTGTCAAATGATTGGAAAATAAATTCTAGCTATACTAATTTTAATAATTACTTTTTCACTATGAGACAAATTTATGGATATGCATAAAGGTAAATAATAACGAGATATTAATAAGCAAAACATCACTCAGTAAGTATTCTTCCACTGAGTTAAATCCTCGATCTATAGAGTAGCTTTAGCTACCAAGAGAACATTTTTTATTTTATTTTATTAAACATATCACTGCAGGCAAAACAATATATTGTAAAGTGCTTGTAAGGATAATCTTTGATTTTTGCAGCTTTGGCTTTAAAGTTAATGTATTATATTAGAAACAAATGTTTTACTGTCAGAGTGATTAGGAAGCAAAGCTAAAATCTGAGCATGGAAAATGAAAATCTATTCAAGAAATGTGTGTACTTTTCATGTTTATTTAACCTTTATAGGCTTCCTCTAGGGATAATAACTTCCTCCCTACTACAAGTAAGAAAAATAGGATACTCAGTATATTAAATAACCATACAATGCCACATTTTTTGTAAATATTGATGTCTGACTTCAAATGTAGCAAACAGGCTGCTGAACTTGCTAAATTACTCTCATCTTTCTTTTGCTACTAGAATTATGAAGGAGCTAAGGTGGACTTTCTCTGCTCTAATGAAAACTCTCATATGATTTGTCCTGTGGATTTTTAGTATATGTGCTGCCGAAGCGAGCACTGTCCTGTGGATTTTTTACTTGCATATTTCATGCCAAGACAAGAAAATTGTACATTTCAGAAGTCTTTACTGAGCAATTCTTATTTATACTGGATGAGATGAGAACCTACAAAACAAGTTTTTCAGTATGTTTGAATGAAACCTCCAAGTCCCATAATTTTATTTCCAGTACTTTCCTCTAATTTTTCAACACACTTTTGTATGCTACAGTGATTTTTTCCCAGTTCATTTTTCAAAATTATCTTATCCGATATCATATTCAACCTAATTTTTAAATCAATGTTTTGCTTTATTTCAGTAGTTCTTTTTACAAAATGAAATTATTTATTGGTATATTTTATATACATCTCACACTCACATGCAACATTGGGGAATTTGTACCAATATATGACCCAAGTTAACTCTCATTTGTATCCACATCCCTACCCACCCACACCTCCCCACCCCCTATATACATGCTCTTTTATTTTTTTCAGAATCACAATTTTTATAATTGTAATTTAAGCATTCTGACAATATTAGTCTAATAGTTAATTTGAGTATCTTTTTTTTTGGTTTTTTGGTTTTTGGGGTTTTTTTTGAGACAAGGTCTCGCTTTGTAGTTCAGGCTGGCCCTGCGCTCACTATGTAGCCCAGGCAAGCCTTGAACTCAGCAATCCGCCTGTCTCTGCCTCCCGAGTGCTGGGATTATAGGCGTGAGCCACCACGCCTGGCACCACAGTATGTGGTATTGATTGCTGGTGGGTGTGAGTCACCACACCCAGCATTCTATGTGGTTACGGGGATCGAACTCAGGACCTTTTGCTTGCGAGGCAGGCGCCGGAACCACTGAGCTAAATCTCCGGCCCCATAATTTGAGTATCTTTAAAACTTTTGCTAAAAATTATTCTGTCTCAGTGGAATAAATTATACAGGAATGCTGATGTTAACATACTACCATGATTTTTCACTGTTTTGTGCAGTTCTGTGATGACTGAAGTGGACTGTCAGTCTGATCATGTAGAAGAGAAGAGTCTGATAGGAATGCAGATAGTTATGGAGCACTTCATGACTTCCAGGATCTGGCAATTGTCAGTAAGGAACCTTTTAGAGATTGAACCAGAAGTCATGTATAAGTAATTTAATTCATGTTCTGAGCCTTCTAAATCTGGTAGAGTAATTAATTTTATAAAATGACTTCCAAAGCAGCCCAACCTTTATGCTGTGGTATGGATACTACTGGCTGCATTTGCTCAGACATATATTAAGAATTATGAAAAAGCAGAGGTGAAGAATGGAAAAAAAGGAAATATGTATAATGTTAAGACCAAAGAAAATGGCTGCTTAGCAGATTGATGTCATTAAAAACACATCAGGTACTTTGAGCCAGAACAAGAAGAAGAGTGCTTTTAGGAAATATCAGGAATTAGTAACACAAGGCCCATCTCATCTCAAGTTCAAGATTACAAAGGCACAGACACTGCACTTGAGAACAGAGCCCTTCTCTCTCCCACTAGAAACAGATTATCTAGAGAATTATCCTCAGAGCCTATTTCAATATGCTTAGTCCTCAGGCAATCCAGGGCTCCATAGTCCAGAGAAGCCTGGTTGCTTCTCAGAGTGACACCAGACCTTGACATCATCCACATGTTCAGTCTTCTTTCAGCACCATCAAAGTCAGTTCACCTGGGTCATCCACAAGGGGTCATGGGTCCATTCCTTCCCTGTCCAGGGACCTTGTGTAGTTCAGAAGAAATGCTTGCAACTAAAATAGGTGATTATGTACCAGTCCAAAGAAAGAAGTTACTAGCAAAAAAATTCTCTACTAGGGCTGGAGATTTAACTCACTTGATACCACACCAACTTTGGATACACAAGGGTTGAGTTTGATCCCAGGTACTGCAAAAGCAAATCAAAACAAAAAAAAAAATGAAACAAAACAAACACTCTCTACTAGTGATTTAAACTGTAAAAAAAAAAAAAATCGCATGGTGACTTCTCTGCCCACCTAATTCCAATTTGACTTTGAATGCATCCTCTTTGTTTGCTGTCTTGAGCACAACTGCATTCTTCCCTGAAATGACAAATGGAATCCACTGAACAAGTGAATCCCATTTTGTAACCCATTCTGAATCACTGGATTGAACTGTCAGGAGTCACCATGTTTCTAGAATAAATTTCAGGAGTGGCTCCCATAATCCAAGAACTCGGATCAGTTATCAGTCTTGACAAAGCAATGTCACTTCTTGATATAAGAGAAGTTATGTCTCCTCTCAATCTTTATACAGAGCAGAGGAAACAGATGTGGTAAGGGTTTGTTTTTGTAATGTAGTTATTAATTTAAATCACAACCTGAAAAATATTGCTAAGCTCTCGACACAGTTTTTTACTATGAGAGAAGGGATTGTTTTTTTATACAGCTAATAATTTTAACCACAATCTGAAAAATCTTGTTAAGTTCATGGTGCATTTTGTGGCAATTTATTTTATCATACAGTGTTTTGGCCATTATTTTTAAATTTATTTAAATACATGTGCTATTTGACTTTTTTAAATTGAATTCTTTATTGGCACAATTTATATACATCTCAAAATCACGTATAACATTGGGGATCTTCTCTTTGGCATGAACACCTGTAATGCAAATGAGCTCTAGAAAGCAGGACAGCTATTTGACTTTTAACCCTTTCATCTTTGTTTTTCTTTATCTCTATAAAGAATGTTTATTGCTTGATAGTGTTCCAGCGATTATAATTATTAAAATAACTTCCTTCATTCTTCATCTTTCTGAGACTACATAAGATCTATTATTGTACTTACAGATTCATGAACTTCTTGTATTGACCTACTGAAACCTATATTTTTTATTCTTAGTAAACATGAAATTTATTACTATATTTTCAACATAATTTCCATTTTGTTTTTAATTGTTATTTCTATCTTCCCATTGATGTTTTTTTTAAATTTATAAGATATTCTTGGTACTTTTTTCATTATTTATTCCTACTTTTCTCTAATTATTTGAATATATTTTAATATTTTTATTAAATCAAAATTAATGCCAGCTCACAGGCATTTACTCTTGCTTAATTTTTTTTTCAACTTTACAAATAACACATTTCTATTTTTCCCTCCTGATGCTCTGTTTTGGTGTCAAAATATGTTTATTTTTAGAAAACATTAAAGCAGATCATATAAGATAAAAATTATGCCCATTCTTGTTTCTGATTTTCTCTGTAGTGTTATTGTTGTTTACTTTTTGTTGAGTTTTTACCAGTGATTTTCCTGAAACAATTGTGGAAACGTTCAAATTTCTGTTGTGCTTGGACCTTTGGTTCTCTGCCAACTTTTGTGTAAGTGTGAGAAGTTGGATGTTTTAAGTCTCATGTTTCTAGTATTGTATTGTTCCTAGTTCAGTACAGTTAAATAACCTGGAAATGATCCAAAACTTGACATACTCTCTGCTTGCATTCTTCTTTCTCATCAAAAGGATCTCGGTGAGAATACAGAACTTCCTGTTTCTTAATATCTTTTATACTGGTCAAGAGGCTAGAAAGTTTTTAGACCCACCTCAAGGCCAAAGGGAAAAAAAAAATGAGGTTATCTCTCCATCAAAGCTTCATAGATTTCTCTGGGTAACTGAGATTTAATGGTTCCCTTGAATGTCTTTCAGCCCTCTTTTTAAAAGTGGTCAATTCTCATGATTGTCAAATTGTTAAAATTAGTTGTTTTTGTCCGCTTTAAATATTTTTTTTCAAAGAATAAATCCGCCAGCTTTGTCCTTCTACCTTTATGTAGTTAATGTCAACTTCTGTTATTAACAGCAACAAAGATACAGTTACAGCTATGGATTCTGCTAAATACTGTAACATTTTCATCAGTGACTGAGATTTTAAAAAAATTAAATTGATAAAGATGTACCAAAGATACCAAGATAGAATCTTTTTCTGCATGCACATGAAGCCACATTGTCTCCATATGTGGTAGAAATTTGGTGGAAATAAGCAAACATCACATGTAAGTTGGAAGGAGAAGAGAAAAAAAATGCAAATTTGAATACAAGATTTGTATTGATCATCTTTCCTCCCACTGGAAGACATAAGGCCTCTTATAGACATAAATTTCAACTAATTATAGGCTGTCAAAAATTCTCGGTTTCTCAGTATGTCTGTGTGGGCTGGTGCTTTGCAGTGACCAGGAGTATTACAGTTGCTTTACCTCTCCCAGTTATTGAATCATCCCCTGTATCCGACACAAACAGATGGCTTCCGTTACATAAATCAGGTGTTAATTTTGTATAACTGGGGGTATTTTACTGAGGAAACTTTCTTTTTGTAAAATATGTCTACATTTTGAGTTTCTGGGCTTCATACTTTCCAAATGTGCACATTTGAATAGACATTTTTAGGGGCCAGGGATTTATCTCAGTAGTTCCGGTGTCTACCTGAATAGACATTTTTAAATCTTTTCTTAACTCTACGGTATCATTTTTTTTTGATCCAGCCTACCTTTAATACTGAGTAAAAATAAAGTTGCATAAGCCAACAATGATTGCTTTTTATTACATGACATATTGACAAAACAAATCATACTGCATGAATCATTTGCATTCAGTTATCACAGTCTGTTATAAATCTTATACTTCTTTACTTAAGAAACTACATACCTGCCAAATTGAATCAATGTTGATATACCAATCACCATTTTTGAAAAGATTTTGTTTGTACATAAGTATTTCCCAAAAATGCATAAGTTAAAGCAACAATTTCTAGTATTGTATTATTTTAACTCATGTATTCTTATTTTGTAATACAGTTTGCAAATGATTTAAGTATTTCACTTTAGTAATAATATGTCAAAAATGTTTCTTGTGTTTTAAGATTACTTTATCAGTTGTCAATGAGTGTTATTTTGAGCTTAAAATTTAATATTTTAACCTGTTCTTTTTAATCTTTTTAACTGGGCTTTTTAATCTTTTTTTTCCATTTAATATAATATTGTCCTGGTTAGCATTGAGTACTGTACAGACATTTAGACATATTTAACTTGTTTTTTGTTTTGTTTTGATACTAGGTCTCACTTTGTAGTTCAGGCTGGCCCTGAGCTCACTATGTAGCTCAGGCAAGCCTCAAACTCAGCAATCCTCCTGCCTCTGCCTCCCGAGTGCTGGGATTATAGGCATGAGCCACCACGCCCAGTCATATTTAATTTAGTGTGTGGGGGGGGGCGCTGGGGATAGAACTCACAACCTTGTGTTTCCAAGCAGGGTGCAGCACCATTGAGCTACATTCCTGGGTACAAAAAAATAAAAATAAATAAATAAAATAACTTTTATTTCCTAATTATGTTGAGCTAGCAATGACCCTATACAATATCTCAGTTTTGTGAAACAAAGATCCTACAAAAAAATGTTCATTTTCCCCAAACAGACACTCATCTTTCACATAAGTTCTTATGTTAATGGGCATCTCTGTATCAACTTAGGTCTGTGAATTCAATTAAATTCCTAAACTATCTGGCACTTTCTTGGGGACCTCAGCTTGCCTCCTAGGAATCACCTACTGATAGCTTTCACACAAACCTTCATCCTATAACAAAACTTCTTCCTAGCAAATTTTTGGCAAGACAAAATTGTTAACTAGCAACATGAAAACGAGTTAACAGTAATCTCCACAAGGAGCTCACTTATTATTTTACCAGCATCTCAAAAAATTGTTCTCATGACTTCACCTAATATACTGTGTGGTGGCTGTGCCTGACGGTCACTGATGTAGAGTCCTCTCAGTCCTGTGCACAGTCACCACACCTTATGAAGCACTGTCCGGTTTTCAGCCACAGAAACATTCTCTTTTTTCATATTCTTCACAAGGTACATTAACTCATCTTTATATGAATCGGTTCCTTCGATAGTTTGCTGTTATATTAAGCAGTTGCTAAAGATCATTTATGTGAAATTTCTTCACCAAATGACTACCTTACAATAATCTTGAATGCTGACCCCTAGCTACTGTAGAACTGATTACAACAGATTTTTCCAAAGATTGACTGGTTTGCTTGTTATATGTTGCTAAGTTCCAGTGCTGATTTCTTTACCAAAAGAAAATGAGATGTGAATAATTAATTCCATCACTATTGATCAAGTTATTTTGTATGGTTTTTACAAAATGCCAATGCTGGTAGGGATGTTTTGGGAGCACAACAGCCCTTCAATTTTATGACAACATGATGATTATAATGTTATGTTTATAATAGACTTATTTTAGTAAACTAGGTACTTACATAGAATAAATATTGGGCTCAGTTTAATAAATTTGTAGATTGAGTCACTGTTCAATGAATAAAAATTTTCTAAGAAATCCCTAAATGAATCCAGCAATGTTTGTAGCCACACAGCTCATACAATTTAAGATCAAATTTTATTTTGTAGTAAAATTAAAAACAATAAAATAATATAATTTAAAGTAAATAAATGTACAGTTTCATAAAGTCTTTCATGTGTAATTTAGATTGTTGCTTGGTAAAGAACTGGAACTTTAAAAATGGAAGGGGGACAACCAGTTTGGATCTAGATAGAACTTACACTGTGAACTCTAATATTATAGTGAGGTGTACGGAGTTTGGAGTAATTTGTCTTGAAATGCATGATAGGATTGCTTTTCCTCTGCTTTGAAACTTGTGATTACCTCAACAGTAGCAGATATCTTGAAATGGGATGGCAAATCCTAGTGAGAGCCATAATAAACAAGCTTTGTTTCCTCTAGATCCAGGACTAGAATTAAATTAGTATGTCACACTCGCTATAATCCAAAACAACAATAAACTTTGCCCATAATAAAGGCCCTGGAGAACTATATTGGAGGAGGTTGTTCCTATACTTGTGAGTTTCTTTGATTGCTCTTCTGTATGATACACAAAAGTGTAAGATAAGCCACCATTGATATGAGGTGTCCAAATTCAGTCGAGCTAAGGAAAGGGCTAAAATATAAGTGACAGCACTAACCCAGCAGCACAGGTGGCCATATCTATTTTAGGGGCAGGAGGAGAGCCTGGCATGTGTATTTGGCCAATAGATCTTTGTTGATCACTGTTTTTTTGGAATGAAATACATAGTTGACTACAACAATGGATGTATATGTGTATTTGAGAGAAATGCAAAGAAACAAATAAAGCTCTAATAGCCAAAACATGTGATTTGAGTCCCCAAAGTAGCGGGTTGTAGGTTCTTAGTAAAATTCCAATACTGGCTCAATTCTTAGAATCCGATTTTCTTCACTGGAGGAAAGTTTGGATCCTGTACTTTTGCCACTTTGTAAATCTGGCTCCAGGCTTTCACCACAGGGACTGGTGTAGTTTATGAGAGTGTTGACACACGGGCAGGAAAAAATCCCCAAAACATTCTGATTATTACGCAGGAACTCTGAGTTAATGATGGTACCTGAGGATCAAGCGTATCACCACATAGTTCACCAAGTAGTTAGTAATGAGAACTCAGTACAAGTAAAGAGAGAAATACTTTCCTAAGAAGATAGGAAAGCTTTGCTTTGTCTTCTATTAGTTGTCAAGGAACAGATATTTCTACCACAATAAAGTTTTATTAAATCAGGAGATGAGAACAACAAGAGCGACTCCCAGCTACTATGGCACTAAGAGACAGAGGAAAGGATTACTCTTTAGGCTGGTGTAATCAGAATTTAAAGACACAGATCAGCAGAAGTTTTTCACACACACACACACACACACACACACGAAAGAACAACATTTCTCATTCAAAGACCCTGATCAAGAAGAGGTGGTGATCTTACCCTTAAAGTGAAATCACATCTGAAACTAATCAGGAGAGGCAGAAAAATGTGCTTTAACCTAGTACTGTGTGCAACCCAAGAGGAACACACTTGTAAATATGTATGCATCGAATACTGGAGCACTGACCTTCATGAAACAAATACTCCTTGACAGAAAAGATGAGACAAGCACCGTGTCATCTTACTAGGCAATCTAAGCATCTCCTGTTCACAAAGGACAGCCTAGGTAAGTGGAAAAAGCAACAGAGGACGATTGCAGCTGAGCCAAAGCTTGGAACAAATGGAATTAGCCTGAAATTGAAATGGACCAAAGATCTAAATATCAAAATAGGGAGACTTGACCTACTGGAAGGTAAAACAAGCAAGTCACACGTAAGAGTGGCTCCTTTCTGAGTAGAACCTCAGTTGTATGAGAAATAACAGCAATAATCAATAAATGAGACTCTTCTATCAATATTAAAAACCTTCTGCAACCCAAGGTACTAATCACTGCAGGAATAACTTACAGACTGGAAAAAAATTCACCAGGTATTCCCAGACAGGAGACTGACATCTAAATTATGTAAAGAGCTAAAAACTCTTAGACTGCCCAAAATAAATGCATAGACATTTCTAAGGGATATAAGTGGCCAATAAACAATTGAAAAAAATATTGAACATCTCTGGCTTTCAAAGTAATGCAAATTAGAAGGACAGTATGATTTTATGTTATGCCAAACAGAATGACGATCATCAAGAAATCAAGTAATAACAAGTAATGGCATGGTTGTGATAGAAAATAGTCTGCTTTGTTGCTGTGAATTTAAACTGATAGAACCATTATGGAATTCAATATGTAGATTTCTCAAAATAGTTAAAATAGAGTTCCATTTAACCCAGCATGCTGCTGTGGAATGGATTTAGAAGATAACAAAGATAATATTGTATTAGGTATAATTTTAAATCTTTGAAAGAGTGGGAAAATATCGTACTATGAATGGATGGCATAAATTTAGAATAAATTTAAAATTAATAGTGTAGCATATCTTTGAAATTGTTAGTTGAAACCAAAAGAAACCTATAAATACATGTTTTGTTGTGCATAACATGGAAAATGTAAAAGATAAAATTAATATGTTCTTATAAAATAATACTATACTATGCTCATGGAGAAAAACATTTATTAATGAAAGTTGTAACAATTCTTCTTTCTAAATATCTTTGCCCTTTATCTGAATGGGAAATATAGAGGAAGTTAAATTTGATTTTCAGTGTCTATTGGTCACAAGATTAATTTTTCACGTACGTTTTAACTCAAGAGCTTTAGACTAATAACTAATTGTATTCTTCACCATATCCATCACAATTTTAAGCTCTTTCTCTAATGATTGATAAATTACTAGCCACCAACAGAGTATGATTTGCATTTTTCTAGAGTAATGAACAATAGAAAATGCTTAATTTCTGCTTGAGCAAGAGTCTGGCTCAGAATGACCCAGTTAGATGTTGACCTTCCTGGGAATAGATACTTGGGTCGAGGGTCTTCCAGTGTGGAAGCGCCCAAGCAGGACCCCATGGGAAGGTGGTCTTCAGGTAGTTCTCCCAACATCTGCAGCATGAAGCCACACACTGAAGACACACCTGGGAGATTGAACAGGACAGCCACGCAATGACTGAAGGCTGTGAGTGGGTAAAAGCATGAATTTGGGGCATGGGTTTTCTTTTCTTCATGGGATAAGTAGCTTCACCTGTACAGCGGAGCCCTGCTACCCATAATTCTTGAGTTCCAACACTGACACTCTACTTACAACATGTGACCTCTGCAGGCCCTCCGTGTGCTGGCAAAAGTGTGTCACTTCATTTGATTTATTAACATAGGACGTCAGAGTCCTATTTGGCAAACAGGGCTATCGGGGTCATTTTATCACTGATCA